>OZ007569.1:16022544-16227544 GCA_963931925.1 Onchidella celtica
GATGAGGTATTGCAACTCGACGCCAGTCAGCTTCAACCATGGGTTAATAGATATATTATCATTTGGACTGAACCCTGCATCTCGAAATAGAGCTGCGAGACAGCAGGGTTATGAAAACCACAACTGCCATATCACTAGCACCATAAGAGATATAAATCCAGATAACAAACGGCTGCACTACTTTAACCCGCTTCATCCGTCAAAAAAACTAAGCCTCGTACACTGATTCAAGCTGGTCTTCTTAAAACGTCTTGGCGTATAAGGCTGCCCGTTTTCTTTAATAGAAAACTGTTAATAATTGATGCCGCTTTCCACGACCCGTATTTTTTATGTTTTACATACACATTTTCTTTCAGGCATGTGTCTTGCTGAAGTATTTTTCAAACACGATGCCTTTATCTACACGTCCATGGAAATGAACATAGAGATATAGCAGAATGCGTTTACTATTTGAAAACTGCGCTCTTCTTCTGCACTTGCGGTTTGAGCTCGTAAAAACGTATGTAAAATGCATCAAAACAACGTATCGTGGAAAGGAGCATTAATTTATTGTGGGATATTTGCCACATGATTGTGTGCGACACTTTGCCGATTTTGAGGTTTTGTCATGAAAATGGTTCTCTCATTCCTAATTTCATTATGGATAAGTCTTATTCCAGTCCGTCAAATTTTTTTCGAGATATGTTTGTGACGTAAAGTTTTATGCGTTTTAACCCTTTTGCCGACCAGACTTTAATCCTGATTTTCTTGAAAAGGCAAAAAATGCACATACAACAATAAGGTAAATACCCAACGTTATATTTTATCTATTTATTTTGCTTTCGCCAGCTACCTACAGTTCTTCCTTTCTCACCAGCTTCTTTATTCATACAGCTTTAGATATGAATTTCCTGCCTGAGTGGCCGCTGGGAATAGCTAAGGGAGGTAATGTGAGTGATAGAGAAAAGAAAAGATAAATGATTATTTCTTCTTCCAGTTGTCCCTAGAGGGATTCTGTGGCATTTCTTGGCAAAGTTCTCCGTGTGTCAAGAAGATGGTCCATGCTCGGGAACTCTGGCGTACTTAATCATCTCGGTGATGATGTATTATTCTTTGAGACAGACAGACAGACAGATGGATAGATAGATAGATAGATAGATAGATAGATAGATAGATAGATAGATAGATATATAGAAGATAGACAGATAGACAGACAGACAGACAGACAGACAGATAGATAGATAGATAGATAGATAGATAGATAGATAGATAGATAGATAGATAGATAGATAGATAGATAGATAGATAGATAGATAGATAGATAGATAGACAGGGGATCGTTATTTATTGCCCCGTGCTATTACGCAAGTTTCAATAAAAATTATACTCATTTGTCATGCCGGGATATTCGCTGCGCCATCACAGCTCCCCCCCCAACCGTTAGCTCGACCCGAAGAGATCTGAACCTCCGGTCAGTTTGTCAAAATGATCACTGAAGCTGAGAGACCCAGAATCACTGTCCTTTTCTATTGACCGAATAGTAAAATTATTCAACTAGAAAATAATACTTTTTTTGTAATGAAATTTTTTGAGTCATGTACCCAAAGTACTCACATTATGATTTCTTCCTCTACTGCCGAAGGTACCGGGTTCGATGTCCGATGGTGCATTCATGTTGAATTTTGGAAAAAATTCTTGTCCCTAATCCTTTGGTAGGTAGGATCGATCACCTAGTCTTCTCGGATAAAGACGAAAAAATCGGGCCCGTGTGTAAGTTGCGCATGTTAAAGATATCTTGGCAGTTAAAAGTCGAGAAAGCAGGCCGAACAAGGCCGCTGCCCGGGCAAAATTCTAAAAAACAACAAATAATCCCTAGCAAGAAAATACACATAAACGAAGACAAGAAAAACAAAAACAATAAAAGTGAGGTGCAAATGCCAAGGGCAGTGAACCTCCTAAACTAAAGTCCGAACACAGCCAATCTCCCAAAGTCGGGGGCCAGGGACAATGGAATCGGCTATCCAGGTATGCACATTTTATTGGATTGGATTTTCCAACTGATTTCCAAGCTTAAAAAATATCAAATTTGTAGAATTGACACTTGCACATCAAAAAACCACTGGCAGAGGACAGTAATACCGCCTTAACAGAACCTGCGAGTTTGTATGTACAGAAGAGAAATGACTATTGGTCGGTCTGCACTGCGAGACACGGGATGCTCCGCGAAACCATTGTTAGCATAGAAGAGTGAAAAGTAGGCCGCGGCGGCAATATCTGTTCGAAGATTTCCACGAGGAGTAAGACCTTCCAAACGGCCCTTGATAGTTTCAATCATTCAATTAACCCAAAATTAAGTACAAACCACAGTAAACAGATATGCACACTGTCTTGAGTGAAGAGATACCCTTCCAATTCTTGTTATCGCCGCGACCTAGTTTAGCAATATGGCCGAAGTGATCCCTCTCTATAAAGACATGTCTCTGGCAGAAATAGGATAAATCAGATACATGTATTGTAAAATTTAACATTTTTTTGAAAAGGCATTCTGTGTGAGGGATGTGGAGGGTTAAACGCAGTTTGATCAGCACAAATGTGTTTAACACAGTTCAATGAACGACCCTGGCACTCTACTTAAATCTGCATTAGACATTGCAGGAATTTGTATGCGAGTACAGTTAATATAGGCCAGGGGTTCCCAACCTTTTTCATCCCTTCTATCCCTGGCAACCCCCAATCTGTTTGATTCAGTAACTTGAGTTTATACGTCTACGACAATAATGTTAATGATAATACATAGCATTTATCTAGTACTCCACTCCGTTAACAACTGGGCTCTAAGCGCTTTATAACATTATATCATATCTGTCTTAAATCTCATATATAATACACACACCTCATACTCTGGAAAAAAACCTTGATGGACATTCAGAATGTAAAAAAAAAATGACTCTTCAACTGATGCCTAAAAGTCACAAAATTTTGAATCTCTGTTAAAGACAGAGTCAGAGAATCCCAAATCTGAGGTCCTTGAAAAGAAAAAGATTTATCAACCACGGTCACCAGGGACATCTTTGGAATTCTGAAGTTTTTAGAGTCTGCACAATAAAGCAACCAACGAAACGGAAATTATACTGTTTTTAACATGCTTCAAATTTTCTTCCTGACTTCAGATTTTTCATTGGTTTGTTTGTTGCTTTTTGTTTTTGAACTATCATTTTAAAAAAGAAATGCGTACAAATCCACAATCAGCAAATTTACCCCCTCCCCTGTCGTCTTAATATCACCATGGGCCCCTGGGCAAAGCAATAGGCTGCCACCCGCCCCTTACACATCTACCAATGTAAATTTGCATGCGTGGGGCCCCCTAAATCCTTGGGGCCCCTGGGCATGCCCATGCGTTAATTCGGCTCTTTTTACCCCCTGGGAGGACGAATTTTAGCCAAGGCTGGGAATTGCTGACATGTGCTTTCACGAACCATGACAGGCTTTTAATGTGTTTGTTTGAGTCAAATCGGGAACATTGAGTAAACTGTGAGTTCGTTTGTATAAAGCTTTTAGACGGTTCACTTAACGCCAATGCTTTGAAGTCACGTTTTTTTTTTTCCCGCTACATCTAACTGCTGGAGATCAAACGAAGTTGCGGTTTGGTCATTAGTGAGTCTCGAAACGCATTGCAAGACGAATACAATGCTTGTGGTTGTGAGTGGCGAGGGTTGAATTGGGTAGAAATGGAACATTACTGATACCAGTGGCGGATCTACTGTGAAACTAATGAAGCTTAAGCATCAGGGCCCCTATTTCCGGATCGACCCTGACGAAACTTTTGTTCATGAATGAATAGCCCGAGGTCCTTGCAAGAGTAGCAAGACCCTTTGGACCCTGTTGGATGTTCGCCCTGTTGTTACTGGTTGGCAAGGGACACCATAACCGTTCAAGGTCCAGGGTCCCAAAAATTTAGATCCGCCACTGACTGATACCGTTTATTTCCTCGCACAAAACAGGATTGGCATGCAGGAAAACATATTTCTCCAGAGAGTAGGCTTTGTGTATGACGAGATGGCTCACTCTTTAGTCTCAAAAATGCACCGATAGACACAGTAGGCGCAACGAACCACAGTTAGCGAAGAGCTAGCAAGTAGGTCAGTGCAGTAAACAATTCCCATTTTTACGTTTTCACTGGAGAAACCTTAACGATAGTTTTTCACCATTTCAAGCAACCCAAAAAATATGGATAAACCAGTGTCGATCCATTCAGCTCTCGACAAATTCTTATTTACGGCACTGACCTAGTTTTGCAATTTGGCGGACGTGATAATTATCTTTCTCTATTTATATCTCAGTTGTCTCTTGTGATTTCTGCAATTTCACAGTATGTAATTAACAATTCTTATACTAGTGTTTTTATTTTAAACTAAAATGTTGAAATTTTTCCTTCATGCGCCTTTTCTACCATCTGTTTCATTAACTCTCTTTGTTAATTGTTAGGTCAGGCGAACTGCCACTCACTGTTTCTCTTCCTGTCTGTCTCTCTCTGTCCCCTCCCCCTCTCTCTGTCTCTCTCTCTCTCTGTATGAGTCTCTCTCTCTCTCTCACTCTGTCTCTCCCCCTTCCTCCCAATCTGTCTCTCACTTTTCTCCCTTTTTGTCTCCCCGTCTCTCTGTCACGAACGGACACACATACATATAAACAATAAAATACAACAAAACGTTTCTCATTTTTTCAGTGGTGTTACTGTGAATTGGTTGTTTACAAAGTCCGCATTTCTTGCTATACCTCAACACAAACAAATACCCGAACAAATAAACAAAAGCAAACAAAACAAACAAAAATGTGGTTAAAAAAACAAACAATCTGTTAACGATTTCCTAATCATTTGCATATTTTAATAAATCTCAATAGAACTGACCACAACACAATTTCTTAATGGCGCAGTTTCGCCTCTAGCACAGTTCACATAACACACAAAGATAGATTATGACACAAGCGAAATGGTCACGTAATTCTCCAAGCATTATAAGGAGTCTGTCACATTAAAACGCCATGGGTTCAGGAAGTGATTATTTTCACGAGTTCGTAACAAAGTAATTATTGATAAAGTTTGGTGAAGTGATCGTGCCTTGGGGACTGATCATATTGTAACATTAGCAATGTGGCAGACCACGGTAGATGTTCCCACCTGAAACTGTACAACGACAACTCCATACGTTAGTAAGGTTCCTCCAACCTGGGGGAAGAAAGTAAGAATTATCTATCTATCTATCTATCTATCTATCTATCTATCTATCTATCTATCTATCTATCTATCTATCTATCTATCTATCTATCTATCTATCTATCTATCTATCTATCTATCTATCTATCTATCTATCTATCTATCTATCTATCTATCTATCTATCTATCTATCTATCTATCTGTGTGTCGTGTGTCTGCTGTCTATCTGTCTGTAAATCAATCTGTGTGTGTGTGTGTTTGTCTATCTATCTGTTTATCTATCTATCTATGTCTGTCTATCTATCTATCTATCTATCTATCTATCTATCTATCTATCTATCTATCTATCTATCTATCTATCTATCTATCTATCTATCTATCTATCTATCTATCTATCTATCTATCTATCTATCTATGGATTATCTCCATTTTCACAAAGAAGGAGATAATCACTTCTCGCATTGATCCGACGATCTGAGCGTTATTGCATCTAACACAAAATGTAGAAGCGTCATTGATTTTTCGTGGAGAAATGGTCAGTTCCTACCAAATATGTACTGTGTGTCAATCTTTTCTTTATAGGCCCCAGCTTGGTTATTAGTTCTTGAAAACAACAACCGAACACCACAAAGCACAGGATGGTAATGCTATCTTTCAGCGTGCTGTGGCATATTCCGAAAATATTTTTCCGGATCGCTGTTTTGAAATTTCTGCTTTGCTCGTAATTGGTTTTTTTCTCTTGACGCCACAGAGATTCTGCTGTTTGCGAAATTTTGAAGTTTATTGTGTTTCGTTAGAAGTTCCAAGGCCATGTTCCGTTAAGTCTTCTTTTTAGATTAAAGACAAACTTTACGAGCGTGCATGCTCAGCGGCCGTCCACGAGGGGTGGGCGGGGGGTGGGGAGGGGTTCACGGGGGAGGGGTTGCCCCCAAGCATATGAAGAACATACATAAGGGGAAAAGGAGGGGGGGGGGGGGAGTTAAAAATCGAAAAAACTGAGCATAATATGTACTTCGCCATTGGCCTCTATGGTTTCGTAAGTTGATGTTACGTCACATGTCCCACCGAGATATTTTATACACTCCACCCCCGCTGCTTTCAGAAAAAAAAATCTTCCCACGAGTCGAAAAAAACAACACCACCACACCAATATTAATAAATATGACTCACCAATTACGATAGATTAGTATTTCAATCTGACACAGTCAAGTAAATCAGTATTAAAAACTTGAATCAAACAGTGTAACACTTGACACAAAAGAATGGAATGAACGGTAAAAACATGAATGGGACACGTCGGTCTAGAGGCGAGGTGCTCCCCTCTCATGCGGAAGGTACCGGGTTCAAATCCCCGTCGGTGAAGGCATATAGGAATTTTGGGATTTTTCTCATATGTTCCTATCCGTGATCCTATGGTAGGTAAGATCGAGCACCCAGTCTTCTCGGATAAGGACGAAAAAATAGAAGGGCCCGCGTGCACGTTGCGCACGTTGGAAATCGAGAAGAGCAGGTCGAACAGGCCGCTGCCAGAGCAAAAATAAAATAAAAATAAAATAAAAAACCTGTCCCTACCACTCCTCCTCCCCCCCCCCCTAAAAAAAAAGAACCCCGCCGACCGGCACTGCACTGTGGCGATGACCTGTCTACTCCAGTTGTAACTGGGCTGCAAGGACACCGAGGCAAATTTCCCAAATGGGATTAAAGAAGTATACAAAATACAAAATACAAACAAAATACAAATGTTTGAGTTATGAGTTTGAGTTCTGAGTTTGAGTTTTGAGAAAGCAGGTCGACACGATCAGGGTGACACTGCGCAAGGGAAAGGCAAGGCAAAAGGCAGAATGTAACAGAAGGCTAAGACAGCAGGAGGAGACCCCGCCAGAAGCGGCCACCAACCACACGCGGCAACTTAACTAACGACATCAACAACAACTCCAACAACAAATAGAACTGCAACAAAGCAGTGACATGCACAGATCGCTTTACCATCAGCAAAGTCGAGTTGTCCACAACGAACAGTCCGTACACTGCCATGCCAAACTTCCTGGTTTGGAACATATTGGTGAAGAGCGTGACCTAGATGTGGACGCAGGGCCACGAGGAGATGAAGAAAAAAAAAGAGGAAAGAATTGAGCCAGGCAGGGGATTTTGGAAGTGGGGTTAGGTTAGTGTTTTGGAGGGAGGGAGAGGGGGAGTGGGGGGGGGGAGGGGGCCCAGGGAAGAACAACATAGTTTTGTTGTTATTGTGAATTATCAAAACGAAAGAGATCAGGGCACATCCCTTCACGTAATTCCCAAACTCTCCCAGCCAGTATTCCTGCGGTCAGTCTGAGGTAGATTTGTGTAGGATTTCCGTAGGATTGATAGGATTACCGTTGGTAACAAAAATAAAATGCTTCCCCACCATTTGGACCTTCCAAATGTAGAAAAAGAATCTTCTGCATTGCAACAGGAAGGCATCTTCAAAATTGCATGTAAATCTGGGCTGTATGAGCCAGTATTTGTTGGGAAGAGACAGACTTTCATGTATTTAAAGCTTAATTGTTGCCTATAGTTTTAATCATGAAATAGGGTTACTTTCAGATACCCCTGCCCTGCAGCACACTGTTTGTGGTTTCCAGCCTTTTTTTTTTTTTTTGAATAAGGTTTTTTAAGCTGCTGTTTTGTTGTTTTTTCTTACACGGAACGAATCAGTAGAGATGACCTGATTTCCTAGAAGAATTTATCTTTAATTATTAATTTTAAATGGCCAGCTATTTGCTTTACCTTTTGTAAGGTTTGCTCTGACAGTTTGCTGAAATCTGCTGTGTACATCACATCACATATGGCGTGGATCTGAAAAGTACAGAACAAACGTTATTAATCCAAAATCAGAGAGCGGAGCTTGTGCAAGTGCCAGCCCCACGAAATCTTCTTTGTCTGACCAAGAAGTCTTCGAAGGTCTAAAATAGATATCGGACAAAAATTTAAGACATTGAAAGCTCATTAACACTTTATTTCTCGGTCATAATTTCTGAGAAAATCAATAAGTGTTGGTTCACATATTATCTTTTGAGGAGTTAAATACTGATGTAGCACAGACATTAAGAATATCAAGAAAAAAAAAAAAGTTCTATTAAAACATAATGTAGACAGTAGTAAAGGTGAAGTGCTTCCCTAGAGACCCCTATGAGTTTTCTTCTGTCTGTGGACCAAGAGGGGTAGAGTTAGAGTGAGCCATGTTTCAGTCATCAATCTAGACATTAGTATCCTAACCCCAGTCATAACCCTGACCGTAGCCCTATCCCTAGCCATAACCCTAACCATAATCCCACCCCAAACTTACCATGGCCCTATCATTAATCCTGACCCTGTCCGTACCCTAACCCAAACCCTGACGCTGACCCTATCATTAACCGTAACCTTATCCCAAATGATTTAACCTCGACGATAACTTTATAATCTAACCCGCAGGAACAACTCTACTGTTGTTCTAATCGTAACACTTCCAGTAATAAACTAAGGGTTCTTTAATTTCATGTCCATACCTGATTTCTGAGCCCTGCCAATGACAAGGTGGTATGGCAAACCGCAAAGAGACACAGGATTGTAGTGAAAGCGAAAATCAAGTACTGGTCTGGCTTGATCGAATCACTGATAACCCCAAATAATACTAGACAAATGATCGGCAAAGGGAACATGTAGGAGGCAGCTATCGCGTGTTTTAGCATGTCATAACATGTGTCGGTCAACTGCGTCAAACACCTGAAATGCTCCATGAACTTGTCAAAGTAAACGTCCAGTTTTGGACACGTTGTTATATCCTTTGCTCCAATGGAATCCGCCAACTCTGTTTCTAATCGATGAAATTCTGAGTGGAGCACAGCTGTGATCAAAGCCCTCAAGAGACCGATTCCATATTGAATGCATCCAGCGAAGAATATACCAATAGCCACCGTGATGGACACCCCTATTCTCCATATTTTTTCATCATTTTGAAGGAGAGGCCAAAGCTGAGGTCTCATGCCATCGAAAAACTCTATGGTGCCAAAGACAAAGAATGCAACCTGACCCAGTTGACAGATTAACAGACAGACAGCGGCTAAAAGGTACCTGTGATGCAATTTGTGGAACTCGGGGCCAAATCTATATTTTGTTTCATAAGCAAACATGGCCTTGATGCACGGTGTAAAATACCTGTAACACGCGTAAGTGTTGAAGAAAAATAGATAGAAGTAAAACTGCAACACAGAGAAGTTAAAAACGGTAAACATTAAGGAGTTTGTGTCCTTCTTGGTGGTCTGTATTACACCGATGTATCTCAGGGGCGTAGAAAGATGGCACACGGTCATCACACAACAACTGATTTTCTTGAATCTTGATCTGAATGGGGAATCCGCGTTTGCACACGTCAGTGGCACAACGTTTGTGACGTTATCACTCCTGGAGATGGTTCTCACGAAAGTTGTTTTGGTACCATTAAAGTCAGACCTGTCCTTTCGAGGAGACCCGTTATCATTTCCTTCATTCTGGACTTGGGGCTCTTCACAAACACAGCAGGGGTGTAAATAAACGCAAGCCAATTCAGTGTAAATAAAAATGTATTTGAAAAGATGGTAAAATGCCGATCTTCGAAACCCACAGTCTCGAACCCCCCATGAATGATTCTTAGATGAAGATTTTGTTTTGTTAGTGTCCAGTTCTTCAGCGTTTGTGGGTATAATTGTGTTGACAATCATATTTCTGGGTCTGTTGTTTATTCTTGACGATGACATTTCGACCTGACAGTTTTTCTGGAGTCTATTTTTACAAAAATGTTAGTCTATCGTGAGATGCACGATGAGCGCAGTGGTCTCGTTTCACTCTGTACAGGCAGCTCCAGTCCAATAACTTCATTGTCTAGAGGTGTCAGTTTGAGTAAGTTAAACGTTCACAGTTCAGTGCCACAGTGATCACGACATGATTGAAGAACCAGCGTATATCTTGCGTGGTAAGGAGGTACGTGGCCGTCAGGCATTGATATAAAGTACTAAAATCTTATTCCGATGCCTGGATTTTTTTTGGACGACATAAAAATGTCAGTAATTGAATGAAAAGGAAATTTTAGACTTTCAGATGCAGAAAGGTGCTGAGCTAATATGGCATTAATTGAAAGAAAATCCGTCCTCATGTAATGAATTACAAAATCTGTTCAGCCAAACCAAGGTTGGATGCTCCAAGATAACACAAATGACAAGAAAGTGAACGAAATAATTTGCTCAAAACTCCAGGAAACACTGGTTATTTCCAGTTGAGGTGAGTACACAGATCTAATGCTTCTAAACACTCTCCAAGAAAAGCAAAAATAATCGTCTTTCAGAGGAAGGTTCTGATGAAAAAAAACAACAACTTTTTGTAAATCTGAAGAAAACAAAAAGCACAAATGAACTGTAATCTATGTTTACATCATGCATGTTTAATGAAGCAAATCTTCGACATAACTAATTCTAGATTCTAAAACGTTGTCATCACTAAATATAAGCGATTTATAGCCTCCAACAATACTGGCTATTCAGAATGAAAAAAAAATCCATTCAGCACTGAAGTACTAGAGTCTGGCAAAAAAAACTAATATCTCACATGGAATTTCTAAATTTCATTTGAAACCAGAAAAAAATCTTATCCAGCCTGCAGATTCATTATCAGCACCGCACTAAAACGACCAAATAGAGTTATCACCAACACATCCGAATCGTGGCTCCAAAATACAGACAGCAACACAGTGTTCTCCTTTAACACTGAACAAGAATTGGACTGGATGAAGCACCCTTGGTAATCAAAATACCATTATCGGAAAAGCCAGAGATTGCAGTCATTTGTGTACGGTTAACTGTTTGTTCATCAATTTCCCGACCCCACCAGTTCTAGGGGATGAAACATTTTGTTTGGATCCCTCTAAATTGTCTCATTCTCTGACGTAACAATCAGCACCAGGCAAACAAGAGTCTCGTGGCCGTTTTAAACATTTAGGGTTAGCAGGACTTGAATCATTTGATATCAGACATTTTAATTTTGTTTTCCAGATTTATCGTTACGTAAATAACAGAATACTCTGCTAACAAATGATTGCTCTCAGATTTAACTGGGTTAACATTTTACAAAATGCCTTGATTGTTCAACTATGCATTGCAAAACCTGTAAGTTCAAGAACATTTTGAAACGGATGTTTGTATGTTTGTGTGTGTCTGTGTGTGCGTGTGTGGGTGTGTGTGTGTGTGTGTGTGTGGGGAGGGGATAGTGTGTTTATGTGTATGAAGTATTTCACACCCAGGAATCAAACAGTTGCATAGTGCAGCAGCATTGAGAATAGAACCTCGATAACAAAGTGACATCATCATCATCATCATTGCTTTTCTCACCCTGGATCAGGGTATAGGCCACCAACAAACACTTTCCATCCCTCTCTATCATGGGCCAGCCTCTTTACATTATTCCAAGTCTTTCCGCTTCGTTGCACATCATCGCTAACTCCAAGTATGCTTATATGTGCAGTCTGTATCGCCTCATCTCCATTGTAACCTGGGCACTCTTTCCTGTTTCATATGGAACGGACATTCCACGACGCAATGACAGCTAGACCCAAAGACTCCAGGATTAAATGTGGATATAAAAAAAAATTAAGGCTGATTTTTTTTACTTAATTATTTTTTTTGGGTCCACTTTGAGGGAGAATGCATCCCAGTTTGTTAAAATGTGCAGCTATCTCCTCTTCCACCTCACCCCATCCCATATTTTACATTTACACCTAAACCTATCACTAATGGACTGAATGCTTTCATCACACTCAATACTTAAGCATTAAAGTACACAATACTAGGAGTGCCCAACTTTACTTTAATTTTTTTTTTTTTTGAGACAGAATTCTAAGGAAAACCCCCCCCCCCCCCCCAACCCCCACCCCTTGCAATAATATTGTTCAGCTGCTGTAAAGCTTTTTACAAGCTGCATCCTACTACTTTTCTCATTGTCGACCATCTTTTTTGGGCTGATGTTTTCAATGTCGGCTTTAATGAACGGAGAATTTCGAAGTCCCATTTGATCTGATGCAATGTGATAGGCAACTGTGGACATTGAAAGAGTGTTCTACTTGTCGTTTCAGCGTGAATGTTTATCCAAGCTAATGCTGCCGATGTGAATTTCATGCTGTTCGAATTACAAAAACCACTTATGCGAGCTAGAAATTGTTTTTCTTCGTAATGGCCAATATAATGCATTTCTGACACCACAGTACGTTAAAGAAATAAAAGGCCGAGACACATGTTTGGCGGAGTTATGCCAAATTTCAGGCATAATTTTCGGGTCCTTGGAGTGTAAGGAAGTCAAAACACATGTTTGCGGGCTAAAATTTTGCTTTTCTGCTTAATGACTAGTCTAGTATTATGCCAAAATATTAGTCATCATTATCGGGCCTCTTATATGGTAAAGAAGTAAATTGCCGAAACATAATAATATGTTTGGCGGGGGTCTATACTAAATTTCAGACATAATTTTAGGGCCCCTTAGAGGGTAAGGGAGTCAAAACTCAAGTTTAGCGGGGATTTATACCAAATTTCAGACATAAATTTTGGGGTCTAAAGTCAAAATACAAACATGTTTGGCGGGGGTTTATGCCAAATTTCAGACATAATTTTCAGTTCTCGTAGAGTTTGAGGAAGTCAAAACTCATGTTTGGCGGGGATTTGCGCCAAACTTCAGACATAATGTTTTGACCCATGGAGTTTAAGGAAGTCAAGACACATGTTTGGCGGGGATTTGCGCCAAACTTCAGACATAATGTTTTGACCCATGGAGTTTAAGGAAGTCAAAACACATTTTTGGCGGGGATTTACGCCAAACTTCAGACATAATGTTTTGACCCATGGAGTTTAAGAAAGTCAAAACACGTTTGGCGGGGATTTGCGCCAAACTTCAGACATATTTTTTGGGCCTTTGGAAATAAGGAAGACAAAAGACGCATTTGGCGGGGATTTTAATCAAATGTTAGATATCAATTTGGGCCCTTTATAGTGTTTAGAAGCCAAGGGCCGAAAGACCTGTCTGGCAGGGTTTTCTTCCCCTGATATTCTCCTGTAGCCTCATTTTCAATGAGTTTCAATGAAATTCTTTTTCTCACCGTAAGCTTATAACCCGGTAAAACGTTCACACAGCTATAGAGGTGTTGACGACACACACAGTGTTTCCCTATTTACATCAGCTGATTGGAAAGTAATGAGTGTTCCGGTGTTATTTGACATTATCTGTTATTTAGCCACACCGATTAAAAGTTAATGAGGCTACAGATGAGTGACTCTTAATTGTGAATCATCTGATCTGACGCTCCTCAATCATGAACAGTTTTGATCAAAGCAATCTTTCACTGGTAATTCAATCATTTAAAAGGATCAGTACATGCACTATCAAGCCCTGGGGGAAAGGGAGGGGGTGGGTGGGTGGGTGGGAGAACAGCAGGGATTTTTTTTTAACCCTTTCAGAACTGAAATAGCCTTGCTGTTAACTCTTTACTGCTCCGTCAGTTACAGGCTTTGTTTCTACGTTACTTAGCTTTGAGACACAGCTCAATAGCCTGATTTAGATTCACACTTACCATTCAAAATAACTGAAATAAGTAGATCTCAATGTGAACAAAATTTGAGAAAATCTAGCTTTCAAGGTGTGAGTAGACAAAGGGTTAATGGGGAAAAAGAGGGCGGTGGCTAAAAGTGACGTAACGTAAAGAGGAGTACATGAGCACTTCTTGTACATGTGCTCTGCGTCATGGTGTGTAAAAAAGGGGGGTGAGGGGTTCTGGTGAGTAGGGGAGGTTGAGAACGTAGTAGATCTAGTTTTCTCGGGTGATTGGAATGCGCTGTCGAACACGCAAGATATTGTTTCAGTTACATCAGATTTTGTTTTGACCTGATTCAGGTTTTTTAGTTAGTGACCAAAAAGCTTGCTTTTTTAATTTTCTTTTTTTTATTCCTTCCATTTCTAATTTGTTCACAGTTTATTGTATGATTTCTTTATTGTTTTTTTCTAGCGTGGGGTTTTGTTCCAAAACTCGACTGCAACTCTGTGTTGTAGATTTACTTTTTATCTTTTTGTAAATACGGGTATTTCGACCACCACTCTACTCGTGCGGGCCAGGTTGGATTGGTGATAACACATTTTTAGGTTTGTATTACCGGCTTTGAAAAAAAATGAAAACAGCAATAACAACAAAATTGGCAATTTTATGGAATTGTTCATTTTTAAGTTCAATGAGTGACATAATTATGTGCCAGCTGCCACCCCCCCCCCTTTTCTCCCCAGCCTGCTGGCTGCATTATCTGCCCTTTTATGTTGTTGCATCTATTGGTTAAGAGAGAAGCTGATGTTAATGGACACTTTTCACTGTATGGAAAAATTCAGTTTCTCGGTTTGCAGTTATAATACGAAAATGCTAAGACCGAATCTTTGCTCACTCATATAGTATAGTTGATTGTAATACCATTCCTATTTGTCATTTATTTTTTAAAATTGATTTTTATTCCAAATGTCACGAAAGACTTCCTGAAATTAGAACTTGATAACTGCGTGAGCGACATGTTTTACATTGGGCATTTTTATTTTCAGTTAATATATTTTTTTAAACGCGACATTAGGTGCATGAAGAAAATTGGAACTCGTTGCGTTTTATCGCAAGATTCTCGAAAAACGCACTACATTTAGTAACCATTTTCGTGTTTGTGTATTTCGTGGCTATTCTCAGGAAGATACCGCTTTTTGCGTGGGGGTCAACTTTAAAGTCCGGTTGTTTTGAAAGATTTTTGTTTTTTTGTGTTTTATCCGAGACAGTTCAATTCGCCAAATTCCGCCCGTCGTCTTGCGCGCGTATCATCCATGTCAACAATGCAACAATTCGCACCACACCCCTTCATAATTGAATGAAAAAGACTAGTACCACAGAGCTCTGTGAGTGGTGCTGAACGTGTTTATACGCGCGCAAGTTGTGGACATATATTGAAAGAAGGAATGGTCGATCTCGGTACTGGGTGTCGGGTTTGTCCCCTGTGTGTTATTTATACACAACCTGCTTTAGTTGTTTTCCCGGCTAGAATGAAACCAGTTCTGAATAATTACTTCCGAAACTTGATCCGATCCTGGTTCGTCCTTTGCTGACAACGTCTTAGGTGGTAAGTTTGGCTGGCTTCACTCAGGCTTTGACATCACTCCATCAACTATTCACTTTGATCTCGCGTCTTCATTCTTCACCTCCAGCACCTTGGTTAATCATTAATTTACAGCCAGTGAAAGGTACAGACTCCTACACACAATCTTTACAGGTTTTTACATGTCACGTGCCGTATGTTTCAACCAATTTATCGTTATCACTGAGCGCTACTGTGTTTTCTCATTTTCTGGCCATGCAAAAAGCGTCGCTAATCCTAATAGGTTGATAATCCTGATTTATACCTAGCCAGCAATCCTACCTCAATCCGACGCAGATTTGTATAGGATTTCCGAGGGGTTGGTAGGATCACCATAGGGGCACCTATCTATTTGTCTGTCTGTCTGTCTGTCTGTCTGTCTGTCTGTCTGTCTGTCTGTCTGTCTGTCTGTCTGTCTGTCTATCTATCTATCTATCTATCTATCGATCTATCTATCTATGAATGGCCTATAGTCTTGACGAAAATTTTCCAGTCTTAACTTGTAACTGCCAATAAGAAATTCCAGACAGCTAATCATTTCTGCATGATCATTACCCATGCAACGGAAAATACGTGTAACTCAACTTTTCTTCAAGGACATTTCAGAAATCAAGGAGACAGTAATTATGTCACGTCTACTGATGTGGAAATAGCCAATCGATTGAAGTATTCCGTAATCCTTGCAACACGCGTTCAAGCACAGCCCTATCCCAGGCATCTTCAGACCTTGGGAAGAATACAATTTTCTCTAATGCGAGGCCGAAGACGCAGCCCACACAAACAACTCCTCTACCTCTCACAAAAGAAAGCAGAACGAGCGAGTGAGGTAATATTGATTTCTTGAACACGCTGACCTGTCCGATACCATAAATAATGGCGAAACTTCCTGGATAACTAGGTCTGCTCGGCGGAGAAGGTATACACACGCCCTGGGATCTGTTATTGATGAGCTGAGTTTAATGGAATCTCTCTCCATTATTCTGGTCCTGTCCCTAAAAGCAGGTAGATTGACGTAGATAATAGTCCATTGAGCTAAGACAGAGAAACTCTATAAAGAAGGATCCAAAGCTCTAGGTAATTGTCCGTGTCTTTAGGAAATGTAACTTCAATACCTTTGATGTATGGCCGTCTTTCTGAATCTTCTTTTGATTACGTGAAAGCAAATGAAGTCCGTCTCCTCTTTACACTTTCCAGTCTGTACAAGCGCGCATTAATTTCTCCCTAAAACCAATGGGGAGAAGTGTGTGTTCTTTGATGTAGAGGATGGACAGTTTAATGAATGATAAAGAGATAGATAGATAGATAGATAGATAGATAGCTATCTAGATGGATAGATAGATAGATCTCAACTGGGTCTAATTTTTCACCCAGAGATGAAGCCATACACCGACTCATTGTTTAGAGTATCTCTCGTTCGTGTGCCTTGTAGCCACAAGGTATAATTGTATGTAGAAGAGAAAGATAAACACACTAAACGGAAAGACAGGACGAAGAGAACAAAAAGAGTAAAAAAAGAATACTGCTAAAAGAAGAAAAAACAACAGAATGTGAACTGATTCCTTGAACAGCGATCTCTATTGGTGTGTGTTTAGAGGCGAAACTGAGTTGTCAATATGACTCGGGAAAGTACGCCAGTTGGACGAGGCCTCATCAGAGAGAGAAAGAGAGTGAGAGAGAGAGAGAGGGTTGAGGAGGAGGAGGAGGAAGAGGAGAGAAAGAGAGAGAGCAAGGGCGGTGAGAGTGTGGAGAGGTAAAGGAGAGATAGAAAGACAGGAGGAAGAGAGAAAGAGAGAGAAGGAGAAAAAAAAGAAAGAAAGAGAGAGAAAGCAAGACAAAGAGAGACAAGAGACGGAGAAAGAGAGGGAGAGAGAGCTAGAAAGTGTAGAAAATGAGAGATAAAATGATAAAGAATGGGGGGGGGGGGGCAAAGAGAGAAAGAATGAGAAAGAGAGAGTGAGAGAAAAAGAGAAAGACATTGAAGAGATGATTTTGTTGACGTCGCTATAATCAAACTCCCCGGGCTAAGCTGAGTTTCTTCAAGTGCACTCAGGGTCTGTTTCTCGTCTTCAGGCCTTTTTTGCCCTGTTTTTTGTTTTACTTTATCTTTTCTGACGCCAGCACTGTCCTAATTACCTCACTGTTAAGACTTCAATGAATCCGTATTTATTTGCTTCCAGCTGTTCCTGGTTATAATTTTACTGTCATTCTTGGACTTCAAAAAAAAATAAAAATAATGCTCTTCATGAAGTTACAGGAGTGAAAGAGTTAAGGCCATGACAGGA
The DNA here is from genome assembly GCA_963931925.1 of Onchidella celtica. NCBI lineage: Eukaryota > Metazoa > Mollusca > Gastropoda > Systellommatophora > Onchidiidae > Onchidella > Onchidella celtica. Next base: position 16,040,202 of record OZ007569.1, read on the forward strand.
AAGGGAGAAAAATCCCTTGGGTGCTCTCTCTCTCTCTCTCTCTCTCTCTCTCTCCCCCCCCCCCTCGCCCCAACTTTCCCTTGATGTCATTTAAGCATAATGCTTTTTCTACTTATGGCCTGTTTACACTGGTAGGTTTTAGGAATTAAAAAAAAAAAATAGGGAATGGGAGACTGTGTGGGAAGAACTCTGCTGGCTTTCCGATGTTGCTTTCCCATTTCCCCCTTCGAAACATGGCCAAACCAAACGATGCGCATCGTTTCTCATTCAGAAAAACGGACCGGTGTAAACAAACAACGTTTCGAAAGGGGGGAAATTGGAAAACAAAAGACGGAAATCCAGGAGAGTTCTTCCCACACAGTCCCCCATTCCTTTTTTCTATTCCTAAAACCTACCAGTGTAAACAAGCCTTTAGAAATTAATCCAAGGCTGTGTCTACTCAAAAAACAGCCTCATTGCAGGACACATATCGTGACCTTAGTTGTTGTTTGTTCCGTCTCCGTTTGTCTGAACAAAAAAAACTGGAGATCATTTACTATGCAGAAGAGGTATAACTAATGTACACTATGACACTTGTTTAAAATGCGTTGTGACACTTATCAAGCTGTTTCACAGTTCCGATTTATTCTATCAAAATAACTAAAGTCGCAAATCTTAAATGTCGAATTTCTCAGTTGTGCAAAAAAAGTGGAGCTGAAACAACCAAGAACCAAGTTTGCGACATATGAATATTATGTTATTATATTTATGATATAAACATCATTAAGTTCAAAACTATCTCCTCATAGACTCAGTGTCTGCACCAGCACACGTGTACACATGAACACAATATACAGAGACAAATAAACCCAGTAAACAAATATCTGCGCAGAAAAACACACAAAAACAAAATAATGTCGTAAACGGGACACGCTTATCGTTCTGCCTTGTTCGTACGTGTACAAATTCACAGTCCTAGTTACCAAATGGCGTCGTTATGCTGCAAGACTCCCATAACTATCATTTCGAAAATTTTACAGGAGAGCCAAAAAACTGATTTTCTTTGGCTTACTGCCGCCAGCAAATTCTAAAGACAATGGACTTGATTATTGCAATATTGTTATTTATAGGAATTGAGCCATGACCTATTGACACAAGGTGCGCCATTGATTTTCAGACCCAAAGAACGAAAAAAGTGCTTTTGGCCAAAAATGTCAGTTACGGTAGTCTTGCAGCATAGCGACGATGGCAAAACAGTTGGTCTTCAGAGAAGTGTCCTTGCTTATTTTTATTATCTACATGGAGTCTGTGTTTGAGTTTGGGGAATGCTCGTCCTTACGACAACGTCATATTGTGCGAGGAAAAAGCAAGACGAAAAACAGAATATACCAGAACGATAGGAGACACTACCAGAAGTGCCCATCAACCACCCACATAGAAAATACCAAAGAAACAACTGACCTGGTCAAGAAAACATGGCACTGTAAATCTCAATGACTAGCCATTGTCTTTTCCCCTCAAGAGTAATTCAAAACTATAATAGATGTTCGTGCTTTGAGAACAGACAAAACACAACAGTAATATAAGCATAATGCGCAGTTAGCTGCACTGGAATTGTAGGGAAAATAGTTGAATTTGACGTGTTCTTTGAAAATGGCTGTCAGTTTTATGCTTGGTTCTTAGGATCAAACAAACTGACAGTCTTTCAACCCGTATTACTGTAAACTTTAGAAAAATCCAGAGTTTGTTTCGTGCAAAATAAATCTTTGTTTGCAAAGGTTTTTTTGCCATTGGTATTTGTGCCTTTACAGCCGTGTTTCCATCTGCACGGCAGCTGGAATGGCAATGGAAACGTCAAAAATCCATCCAGTAATAAAAAGAAAGTGTTTCCATGTGTGCGGAAAACGGCGTTTGCGTACACATGAAAAAAGCATTCTTTCTATAGGCCCATTGCTAATGACGTCACAGAGTGTTTTTGTTTTGTACTTCCGACATCCAAAATGTTGGGTGGATCAGCTGACGAGTGCAACTTCGAGATATGTCTAAGCGGTTAAAATGCCTGCTGGTTGCATTGCAATTGACTGTTATGACAGGGGTGGAAAGAATGGATCCAAGCTGGTCAGATTCCCTGCCATCCGTGTAAACAAAGGAAAGAAGTGAAAGAATTTACCGAACGTCTCCTATGTGCGTATAAACACGTGTCATTGTTTACTGTAGTGAACTTTTTTTTAGCTCGCCGCCGATTGGTTCGCGACGCCTGAAGTGCTCGCAGTGCAAATCAGTTAACGAATCAAAATCAATGCAGCCATCGCCATGGTTATGCGTCAGTCCTTACAACTAAAATGGCCAACATCCGCAATGGGCCTATTTCTCTACTTGATGGGTTTTGTCCTTTCCGTTGCCATTTCTGTTTCCGCACACATGGAAACCCAGCTTTATTCTTCCTTTTGTGTGGTTGTTGTTTTCTTTCTTGTTTCCTTGTCTGTCTTCTTCTCTTACTTTACTCCCTTCTTCTTCTTCTTCTTCTGGCCTTCAAAAAGGCTGTTTTAGCCCTGAAGAGGTCTGTTTTTGGATTGTTACCATACAATACGCTCATACTTCGCGCAATCGAAGAGGCAAAAAAACAACAACAAAACAACAACAAATAAAATTTAAAAAATGGTTGTATTTTTCATTTTCCCCCAAAAGTTGTTTATGAAATTAATTAATCTCACATAGAGCAAAGGTCTGCAAATATTACCCCCCACAAAAGCACAGATGTAGACAAATTATAGTGTGTATTTTTTATTTTATTTTTTTTGTACATGTACTCTTTCAGGCTGGGCAGACGCATAGACAAATCAATAAATTCCTTTACCCTCACAGATGACTGACCTGTCCCGACCCCAGAGCAATTTCCCCCAATGTCTCTGTGTGTACCTCCAACATTATCTATCAGATCTTCTTCCACAGACTGGCTGTGCTTTGAACAGTCATTTGCCCATTCGTTTGTGTCTTTTCGTCTTTCTTCTGGCCAAATGAAAATGTGTGCCATTGGCATGGTCTCCTGTTGTCTGTTCTGATGTTCTGCGTGAAAAGAAAGTATGGCCAAATTTGGTAATGAAGAAAAAAAAATCAACTGGCCAAATTAGGTGGGGGGGGGGGGTGGGGGTGGGAGGGGGTGGGGGTGGGAGGGGGTGGGGGGGGAGGTGTCGAATGATCACAATGATATTTTCGGGAACTGGCCAGAATTTGGTAACAAACATCTGGCCGTTGTTAGAGAAGCCTATTCTAATTACAAAGCCGATTAGAGAAATTAATACTGTGTTGTGTTCACTGCTCGGCTATACCTTACTATGTAAAATACCACGGTTCCCAATCTACAACCAAAATCTTATTGCGAGTATTTTAGCTGCATTGTCATGACCGAAATACTAAATAGTCTGTAAAACCGCGGATCGCGAGCCACATGCAGCTATATGTATTTGGCATCCAATATGCGGCTCGTGGAAATTTAGTGGCTGATCTTTTTTCACCACAACAGTTTCAAAAACCACATACATGGGTAAACATTGCTGCATACATGGATTTCCGGATAGTTATATCCTAATATTTATATAAACTTTTTGTAACAAATATGTATGTAACAATAAAAACGTGTGTGTAACTTCATATCTTGTAGTCCTCGAACATTTGAAGTTTATGGTATGGGGTTCTCACATTAAGCAAGTTTGGCCACCCCTGCTATATTGTGTAGCCCTCCGACAAAATGAGGCACTTCGAGCATTTGGTGGTATGGAGATATTGGTATCACCTTATAGGTTATTCAAAATAATTTCATTTGGTAAAAAAAATATTGCTGTAATTTAATTAGCAGAGAAGATATGGTCTATCAAAGACAGGGAGTGACACAACCACTGCTTTGAGAAAAAACGCTTTTAAAGTTTCAGCTTTTAGTCAAAATTATTGAAGACAGTTTTGAAGCATTTGCCCTTCTCAAACAGGATTATGATTTTGGAAGAGGAATAGTAAAGAGGTTAAACTTTTCAAAAATACTGAAAACGCGAAATCGATAAAATTGACCCCATGATGCCTTTTAACGATTTTCTTGAATCGGGTTGTGCCGAAATGTGCCTCATTTTGCCGGGCGGCTAACAAAAAAAAGAAAATTGTATCTCCTACACGTGTGTAGGGTCAGTAGCGCACAGAGTCAAGATGCTTTGCGTCGGCTTTGACCCAGGTCTGAACTTTCTTTTTGAATCAATTAGCGAGACAGTTTTGTTTCAGTCGCGCTAGTGTGCGAGGCCCCATTTAACTCCAGACATCACATCTCATACTGAAACCGGCATAAAACAGATTTGACCCAATTCGCTACGAGAGTAAATTTACACAAATTTCTTAGGGCTTTTCCCTTGTGAGAAAATACACCAGCGGTATTCACGGTTCAGATGTCTCTAAATCGCTGACATCTGAACCTTCACTGCGCTTTCTCAACATGATATTCGTCAAAGAGCACGACAGCCACATCTGTAAGATCTGTTAGTTGAATACATAACGCGTTCAGTTGTGTTTGGTTTATTTATTAACTGTGTGTTTGTCAGTGTGGTCCTACCACAGACTAATAAATTAACCAGGCTGGATGATCCCATTGTGTGACGTCACAAAACAGCGAAAGGTCATGAACCATCCGCCATATTAGGTTTAAGGTAGCGACCGACGCTTCAGCATAGCTACAATTTTGAATGACACCATTTTGACGCGCCTACTGAACGCGGAAGTTTGATTCCGCACCAAGAAATTAATCCATGTACAACCAATCTTGACAAATGAAAAGAAATTTCTTCTGCAGGTAGAACTAGAATCGGAATTTCCCGAGCGGCGGCCATGTTGGTTATACAGTCGTCGCTCGGAAAATTCCGTAAAAAAACGACACAGCCCGAAGCTCGTGTTTCCAGTCTGGTTAATTTATTAGTCTGTGGGTCCTACTGGACACCACTGTTGTTTAGTGTTACATGTACTTCAAAATGATTACTCAGTATGGGGTGATTGCCTAGCTTATATGGACTCTATTAGTCCAACAAAATCACATTTTAATCATGGAATGTGGTGCATGCAAAAAGCGAAAGGCTGCACAACTGGGCAAATAGGGTGGGGTGCTATCATCTCATTTCACAGTTCAGACATGTTTAGATTTCTAAACATCCATGTGGCAATTTGCCGCCGTGCGTGAACCTTTTTGGTCCCTTTTTGTCCCCGTCCAACTGATACATTATTTCTCACTGCCAACTGCAGACATATTGATGTACACGGCGAGATTGTTTGCCAGGCATTTCTGTGTATGTCAGGCAATCATTATGCTGATGACAGGAAACATGTGCAAAGATCTTGTGCTCAATACTGATTAATTAAACCGCACAGCATAAACGAAGTAGCGGTTTAGCATGTTCAGCAGAATGGCATAATACAACAACAACAACAGAAAATCTTTGGGGTGGCTGCAAGGCTTGGGGCAAAGTGGCAAAAGCGAAAAGTTTATGTATAAATCACAAACCGTTTTGAATGCTTTTGAGAAGTTTTCGTACCGGTACTTATCTCTCTCTCTCTCTATCTCTCTAGCTCTCTCTCTCTCTCTTTCTCTGGCTCTCTATCTCTCTTTCTCTAGTTCTCTCTCTCTCTCCAGCTCTCTTTCTCTCTGTCTCTCTCTCTCTCTCACTCTCCCCTTCTTGCTCTCTTTCTCTAGCTCTCTGTCTCTCTCTCTCTCACTCGCCCCTTCTTGCTCTCTCTCTTTCTCTAGCTCTCTCTCTCTCTCTCTAGCCCCCTCTCTCTCTTGCTCTGGCTCTCTATCTCTTTCTCTAGTTCTCTCTCTCTCCTCAGCTCTCTCTCTTTCTCTAGCTCTCTGTCTCTCTCTCTCTCTCTCCCCTTCTTGCTTTCTCTCTCTCTCTGTACCGATTCTCAATTTCTCCTTCCCTGTCTCTCTCTTTCACTCTCACTCTCTCATTCTCTCTTTCTTTCTCCCCCTCTCTGTTTCTCTTTCTCTCTTTATAAGTTCCTTCCTCACTCTCTCTCTCTCCCTCCCGCAATGCGCAGCAAACTCGGATTTTCCACACTTTGTTTGGCTTATTATCCAGGACAGAGCCCGCTGCGCACATCTTTAGAAGGGCAAGCGCTCTTTACAAACAGTTTTGTGGTTCATTATTAATGAACTGCTAAAGGGCTCTCTTGTATAATTATGATATCAATGGCAACCTGGATATTTCATACTGTAGCTGAAATGGCCACTCTTGGGGGAATGTGTGTTTTTTTTTTTTAAATTTCTCTCTCTCTCTCTCTCTCTCTCTCTCTCTCTCTCTCTCTCTCTCTCTCTCTCTCTGTCTCTCTCTCTCTCCTTTATCCCGTAGTCTTGTGGACCGTTTGGGGCGCCACAGGTGATCTGGCAACCAGCACCCTCCAATCCTCTCGGTTTTCTGACCTCCTGATTGTATCGCTCAACCTCAAGCCCCGTCCATTCTGGGATATCTTAATTTCTAACAATGGCCAAATGCAGACCTCCCAGAATTAGGTTAAATTGCTAAAAAAAAAAAAAAATTCAATTACTTAAGACTGCAAAAAAAAAAAAAGAAAAGAAATGAATATATATGGCAGTCAGTGGTTGGAATTCTAAGGACGGATGTACACAGAGTCAAGTTTTTCTAGTGTTCAAAATCACAAAAAATTCTATGGTTCAACTTTTTTCAGTATAACACTTCTCTTTAAACTATGCAGTGCGATTATCCAAAAACATGCACATTTGTATTTACGAGAACTCCGTTTCAGCTGTGCACTTTTGCTAGTACTGTAAAAAAACCTCCATGTTCACCATTTGGTGTCGGACAAGTTTTTTAATATAAGTTTATGAAGAAAAACGATTTATTTCTATCTCAACGAATGTCAAATTTCCCGTTACCACAAACTGAAAGAGGGGGCCATGCAAAATTTGACGGCGATTGGTCAGGCACGCCGGAGATATTAAAGAAATTGGAAAACCGTATAATTTTGAGCGGATCTTATTTAAAAAAAAAAAAAAATAGTGGCGGGAGTAATTCATTGTGGTGCAATTTTGACCCTTTTTTTTTTGCTCAATGCTACAGCCTAAATGACAGTTATAAAAATTATAAAATTAATTTTCATAAGTGTCAACTAATCCACCCCAATCGCTTTTGTATCGACCGATTGTGTTGATTCAAGTTTCATGTATGTTTAAATAAAAATTTGTAAAAATGTAAAACAGAACGATCTTTGTTTTGGCTCCCTGTAGAAAGCCCATCGCACCGGAAACGATATTAATACACGTTCACTTCCGTGCGCGTAATTTCCCTATCGGAAATGAGTGAGTAGTGCTCGGGAGCGCATGAAATCTGTAGTAAGACTAGAATATTATGGGAAGCTTTGTAAACCAAAAACAAAGATAGGAGATAGGACGGTGGGTTCACAGATTTATCCCGGATTATGCCGGGAACTTCATCTAGTTATAGCAGAATGAAATTCCCCTTTAAAGGTATTGGGACAGAAAGCATTTCGGATGAAAACTTTCACATCTGGAGTCCCAGTCACGCCACAGTTTGTCCCTGACCCTGCGGGAAGGGAGGCAATGGTAATTTAATTTATATATTTTGGAAACTCGTTTGGCCTCAGGGGGCAGAAAAAAGTGTCTTGGAATTTCCCGTCACCCTTTTTTCCACCTATAGGCTCAATTTTTAAAATCGATCTCTCCCTAACCAGTTTTATACCCAAATTTGGGTTAATTTGGAATTCTAATTATATTATGCACTCACTTTCGTAACAGATAAACAAAACAACAACAACACACACAATAAAAACCCCGTTTTGTGCGCGATATTTTTGCCGATTTCGAGGTTTTGTCATGAAAGTAGTTCTCTCACTCCTAATTTCATTAAATGACATTCCAATCAGTTTAAAACTTTTCGAGATATGTGTGTTGTGACGTCATGTTTTATGCGTTTTAGCACTGTTGCCGACCTAACTTCAGTCCTCATTTTATCGACAAAGCAAAAATGCACACACAGCAACATAGCACATTTTTCTTTCTTCTCTAAGCCTCTCGATTCCTTGAGGAACAACACTTTTCAAACGCACGCGGTTCTGGCAGGTCCTCATTAGCTCGGTCCATGTCGTTCCGGCTGCCTTCACCTCAGCATCGATACTCCTGCGCCAATATGGCACATGCCCGCGACGAAATAATGAATTGGTAATTTTAACACTTAACAAAATTTTCCAAGTTTTAACTCTTTGCATACTAACAAGATGTGAATGTTTTATCCAGGTTCAAGGATGTCAATAGCAATGACTTTGTTAGTTACAGGGCTGTTTGTCAAACACGTGTAAATAGTACCTAACCCCCCCCCCCCCATTCCCCGTGAAAATCACTCTATAATTCACAATCATTATCTCAGTGAGTAAAGGATAAAAGTTTCAGGATGCGTAACGTGATCCATAATATTTCTTTCATAAATGTGTATGGATCTGGCGAAATCCACGTTAAGGCGAATCTTTTATACCTCTTTACAAAAAAAAAAAAATCAAAATCAAAATAAAATATTTCTAAGGGAAGCGCATATCCGTACAACATGTTGTGCACACATTTCGATGACGTAGAACACACAGTGTGAATGAATCTTCTTCAGTCATAGAAGAGCGCTTACATTTTAGACCAATCAGGTAGAGCTACCCCAGCCCACGTCATCGAATTGTGTGCACAACATGTTGTACGGATATGCACTTCGATTTCTTCTAAGACGATTTACAACAAATTATGTTACTTGAAAACGGCAAATTGGCCAATCTTTCATATTTTCAACAAATCTCAATTTCCAAAGAAAATGACTCCCTCATTTGGACGAATTTTCTCAGAAATTTGGTCGTTCACCACAATCCCGATTTCACCCATCCACTCACATACTAGTTCAATGGTCTCTTCCATACCCATCTTCCTTCCTTCTGTCCACAAGAAATGATTGGAACACAATCACGACCACTGATGTAGTAACACGACTTTATTTCGACACGGTAAGAGACTAAAACCCATGACTGACTGTTACACTGTGACTACAAGACGCCGTATCCTTTGCAGATTCAATAGGCCTATGTTTACCGCAATTCTCTCTCTCTCTCACTCACTCTCACTTTCTTTCTCTCTCTCTCTCATTCTCTCACTATCTCCCCTCTCTCTCTCTCTCTCTCCTCTCACTCTCGCTTTCTCTCTCTCTCTCTCATTCTGTCGCTACCCCCTCTCTCCCTGTCATAAACTTGAAATTCAAGTGTACACAAAATAATATATTTTCACACCTCCATAGTACATACATACATACAAATGTACATTATGTGTATATCATACAAAACGCAGAATGGGTAAACAATGAATTTGTACAATTTGGAATGCCAAGGAATAACACAGACATAGTGTGACAGTGTAAACTTTGCTCACACAAAAGTTTATGCACAGATAAAAATGATCACCCAAGCCTTCGTGAAAGAGATTTGGAGCAACAGTGATACGAGCGAGATTGAACAAAGATGTACACAAGTTTAGACACATCATCTCATAGCTTCAAACAAATTCACTCAAAACATCATAGTAGATTGTTAAACATTCACAATGACTTATAGACGTAGTATACTTCATTATCAGTTTGCTAAAAACAGCAAAGGAACCCTCACCCCTTCTTCCCCTTCAGTGCAGTAGGAAAAAATGTGATCGAGGTTGTTGGTTGTGTAATCTTCCAGAGTGTTGCGAGCCTAACATGGATATAAATAGTATTTTCCACCACAGAAGTCACTGGGTCGAAAAGACCCACATCTAGGGTGAAAAATGAAATATTTTCCACTTTAAAAGTCATTCGAGTCGAAAAGGCCAACAACTTACGCGAATAGGGTTAAAATACCAACGTACGGAACGTGTCAAAGTAGAGAAATTCATAACCCTGGGGACGCATAAGTCATAGACCACAGAGTCAGTCTATCTCTGCGTTTGCATCAGCTAGTGACACAGACTTGATCCAGTTTCACTAGTGCGAGAGATCCCCTATAACCCCCGTTGTACACAAAACTGAGGCAAGGCAGGCTTGATTCAGAGCGCTACAGACCTCAACAAGGATTAATCCGAAAAGAACTGACGTCAAAATCTGAAAGATTACAATCAAAATAATGCGTCCTGTTCCATTGGGTTTTCAGCTGTAAAAGTACTCGATGTGAAAAACAAAACAAAACACCAACTACATAATTGCGATTGAAATACATGTTATTACAACTCTTTGCCAGCATGCTTACGTCGGTCCGACGTAGATTTGTTTAGGATTTCTTTAGGGTTGGTAGGATGACCGGAGTGGTGAGTTCCCTACACCAAACCGACGTTGGCATGATGTTGTAGCCTGAGGATCTACCTGGGAACGATGTTATCTCTGTGTGCAAACTTGACGTCAATCTTATGCGTCAGATTTCCGTAGGTATCCTGGCTGGGCTATGACTTTCCGCACATCTGATGTCATATGATATTTTGATATCTTGATACATATCGTTTATCACTGTAGAGCTGGAAGGCAATCGGGCTTAGACCTATTGGTGTAATGGACATGCCTCGCTCATCCTTCCCTTCGCCAATTTCACAGGGTGCTCACCCCTCTATCTCTGACCATTAACAGTGACATCACTAGACAGTATCATCGCTGACTGAAGTCAACAAGTTCTCCCACCCTCGCCGTCATTTAGACGGTATCCGAGTCTCTCTGTTCATGCCATTGTCTATCTTAATGTGGTCTCCCCCTTTCCAGACCAATCAATCATTTTGGTATCGATACACAGAACAGTGATAAATATCACGATCTTATTTCTAGTTTGTTCTGTCTCCATTCTCTGAAATACTGGAGATCTCTTAGTATGTAGAAGAAGTATAACAAATGCACACTTTGACACTTGTTTTAAATGCGTTGTGCTACTTATCAAGCTGTATCACAGTTCCGGTTTATTCTAACTCCTTGGGATAATACTAAAGACGCAAACATTTAATGCCGAGTTTCTCATTTGTGCAAAAAGGGGAATTTGGAACACAAGAACTAAAGTCTCGACATGTCGAAATATCATTGATTGTATAAACAGGAGCGAGTTATTAAACTCACCGAGAACTCGGAGACAGCCTTAAAAATGTTTCACTTAAGTCCTTAATTATAATACACTCTGCAATTGACGAATGTAACTGTGGGTATATTCACATGTGCTCAACGAAGACAAAGTTCAGTCTTATCTTTTCCAATCCGCCTTTCATTCTTGTCCTGTCCGTGTTCTGTCAACAAGAATCTTCTTCCGGTGTCAGTTTTTGGTAGTTTAGCGGTACTGCCCGGTGCAGCATTAAGTTGTCACAGTGTATAACATAAGGCTCTTCTTAGGGGATCGCGCAATTTCAAAGCCGAATACAAGAAAACACTGGGTTGTTTCACTGTCGAGCTATAGTTTATACTGTAAAACACCACGCTCCCCTAAAAACAGCAAATAACACGAATCAGAATGCCCAAGGACACCCATTACATTTTTCTAACTCAGGGCGGAGTCTGGACTCTTCTGCTTGGCTTGTGATAAATCTTCAAGACTCTGGAAACCCATAGTTTTCCTTCAGTTGTTGGTCAAGTTTCCGAAATGGCAAACAGGAGCCGGAGTGCCTATCTGGAACTGGATAACCACGATTCCATATGTCAGCAATGTGCCGCCAATCTGCAGGAGAAAAACACACAAAAAAAAGAAGGAACATTGTTACATTTCAAACAAACAACTCTTTATAGGAGTGGCGGCTTAAAGCTGGAGCGGGGAGTTTTGGGAATAATGCAATTGTCAAAATAAACGGCTTTGTGAAGGAGAAAAGATGACAGAGGTTGTGAAGAACGTGGCGGTAAAAAAATAATGAAAATGCCTGTGAAGACGCAAAGAGAAAATAGCCAAGAGAGAGAAGCAGTTGAAAAAGAACAGGCGAGCAAATGAAAATATTGATTTTCAGCTTTCATAATCTTTTATTGGCTTCATCGTCCCTTCTTCTGCAGCAAGTACAGGATATTGATTCAACAATGTCTCTTGAAGCATACTTGATGTCCGAACAGTCAGTCGACAAGGCAAAATCTCGATGGTATTCTCTTGTACATTGCCGTCTGTAGCACATGTTAACTTCACAGAATGCAAGATATCTATCTTTCTGATTCTTGGAAAACAAACAGCTCGCTTGAAGGTTCTTTCTCGCCTAAACAAATATAAAAAGAAATCGATCGGACTGAGTTATAATACAACTGATCTAAAACGAATTCTTTGAGACCTGAATCTTGCAAGATCTACGCATATTTTTTTTTCTGGTTTTTGTATTCAAATTTCTAACAGAAAACAATGCCAGTTTATTGTACTTTTGAGCCATCTACTACAAGTAAACAGTGCTATATCCGTCAGCATATCTAAATAACTTGAACATTGATGGTAATCCTGCAATGTCATGCATATTTTTTTGTTTTTATTTTCAAAATTCTTACCGAAAAACAAAGCTAGTTTATTGTACTTTTGAGCCAACTACTACAACTACAAGTAAATAATACCATATCCGCTAGCATATCTAAATAGCTCGAACATTGTTGATAAATCTTGCAAGATCGATGCAGTATTATTTTTTTTCCTATTTTTTGTTTTCAAGATTCTAACAGAAAACAAAGCCAGTGAGTGTTTTCGCACTTTTAAGCCAAATACTACAAGGAAATATAACTTGAACACTCTTGCTAATCTTGCAAGATTTATGCACCTTTTTTTGTTTTTATATTCAAAATTCGAACTAATAAGCGAGGCCAGTAAATGGTACTTGTAAGTCAACTACTACATGGAAATAATATTGTATCCAACCGCATATCTTAATAACCTGAACATAGTTGGCAATCACACAAGATCTGAGCATATTTTTTGTTTTTATTTTTAAATTTACAAACTGAAATGAAGGCCGGAGTTGGAACCTTTAAGCCAACCATTACAGGTAGACAATATTGTATCCAACAGTATATGTTGATGACCTGACCATTGTTCGTGTCGTTATCTCAAAAGGATTGTGGATGAGTTATTTAAAAGAAAGTAGCGGTATCAACAATACAGCCATTTGCATTACGATAACATTCATGTTCCCTGCGTAGAGACAGCTATATCGCTGGCCCTGTAGTGAAATCCCCCAAATCTTAATGTCTCCGCACAGCTGCAGATGACAGCTCTTTATTGCCAGCGTTTCTCTGAAATCTTCGAAGACATTACATGTTTTTCTATTGAATAAGCCTAGGCGAACAACAGCCGATTTTGATCGGCCGACTAATTGGGTTGTGACATCACAAAATTTAGTTTCGATGAGTCGATGAGACCTAGCGCACTAGCCGACTGGCTGCTTCTCAGTGAAATCAGAGAGCATGTATTTATAGAGAGATCTCACTTCCGCCAAATCGCCAAACTAGGCCGCTGCGGTAATAAGAAAGAATTGAAAGAGACGGTCTTTACCAAAGGCAGTGTGCACATATATCTGTTTACTGTGATTTGTTCATATTTTATGGGCTGATTGAAACTATTTAGAGCCGTTTGTAAGTTCGTACGCCCCGTGAAAATGCACAAACGCCCACTGTTTACCGCAGCGACCTACTTTCCACTCCATGCTAACAATAGTTTCACGGCGCCTCCGGTGTCTCGCAGTGCAGAGTGGCCGATAGCGAAACCTCTCTCTCTATACATACATACTCTCTGATGAAACTCAATGTCATTACGTCACCATCCAATTACTCCCCCCGATCTAAGTCGTCTAGTGCGCGTCTGGGCTAAGGAAGAGTGCAGTATTTCAAAGGGTTATTTATATAAGTGAAAAAAAAACTAATTAAGATACAGACCGGGACTACTTTTCAAGTAAAACAGGGTTCTTTTTTTTTCTCGTGTGAAGTCTTTTGTAATTTTGCGATTTTACGGTAAAGCCAGCCAGCGCTTTACTCTTGGCTCAAAGACAGGAACGAAAATAAAAATAAAAATCATTGCAAAAAAGGTCTTTAATCTAGAATCTACATGATTAACTCAAAGTAAACCAAGCTTGAAAACTTAACCCTCGGGGCATCAAACCTGTCGACTCATGCCCTTCTCAAAGTCCTGTCTGTAATTTCCATGCCGCATTTGAGCTATTTTTTTAAAAACCTTCGCGTTTCTCTCCGTCTCCAATAATCTTCTTAGTTCATCTTTTTGTTTTGTTTTTTCCTTGGGCCTTTGCATCAAAATGATGTTATTGATTTTGCCCGCTGGTATTAAGTTTTGCACTGGCCAGTTAAAAATAGAGATGATATCAATCAAGGCTTGTGCAAGCTGCCAATGTGTATTGTATTACCGCCGATAATACATCAAGAATAACAAAATCTGCATTGATTTTATGTAAATGAGACTGCGTCAGAAGGTCTTTGTTACAGAATTTTGTCCACCATCACATTTGTTACATTTAAAGGGTGTGATTCAAAATGGAAATTTCCCTAAGATAACATCCCTAAGTTAATTTCTAAACATACTTTGAACCGCTGATTTCCTGTGTTATTCCACAAGTTAGAGTGGGAAACATTTTGTCCAGAATCACACTGGGGATCTCTCTCCAGTAACTATTTTCTGTCAAAGTCTTAAAGGCATATTACGCATCCAAGATTTGACGCGAGATGAGGTTTTACAAATATTCGATAATAGATTTTATTACTAGCGCTGTTTGGTCGGCATTAATACTATAAATTATGCGTACGTTTAAACGAAAAGATTTCATGCATGAACATTCAAGGTTTGACGGGCGATAAGTCGGTTTGTGTGTGTGTGTGTGTGTGTGTTTTGTTTTGTTTAAAAGTACGCATTATCTATAGTATCACAGCAGACGAAACAGCGCCATCATTAAAATCTGTAGGGAATTTCTGTAAATGTCATGCATGGGCATTCAAGGTTTGACGAGTGATACGTTGGTTTGTATTTTTTGTTTTGTTTTGTTTAAACTTACATATAAAGTCTTGCTGCCGACGAAACAGCTCCAGTAACAAAATGTATGTCGAATTTCAGGGTTTGATGAGAGATAAGATTTATTGTTTAAAAGTATGCATAATGATAGGGGTATGATAATAAATTAGGAGTTAGCACTGAACAGACGGTTCTAATGTTATCACGAATTATTCTGTTGCCAGTTGCTATTGACGTAGATCGCAGATGTATTGCAGGATTGCGTGGGTCTTATTTATTCTGAGCTAGACAATGGCTGGTGCAGACAAGCTGCAGGGGGTAGACAAATTGGGAGGATTACAGAGATGAAGTAAGATTCTAGTACCAGGCTGAACTGCACGTTTGCTGGCCCACGATGAAAGTGGGGTGACAATTTTGAAGGAGTTATACAGAGCCTTAGTCCACCTTTTGGGTCAGGTCAGGTTCATCCTGCTACCGTATGACAGTAGACGGTACCACCTGCAACTGTCAAAACGCCGAACGTTGGGCGGCGTTTACCAAACCCAACAAAACTCTGTGAGTGCCAACGGCTTCGGGCGGATGAGCACCTTGGTGAGCAGGGTACGAGTCTTACCCTTGGGCGAGGAAATGCAACCAAAAAGCAAAACTCCCCTCTCTCCTCTCTCTCTCTGCTTCCCCATGAGTTTTGCTGTGACAGGGCAGACTGGGCTCTCTAGTCTTGGTTGACAATCAGTCTAGGAGGTGAAGCCCCGATAGGCAGACAGATGGAAGATCTCCTCTGTGCTGGCAGCTTCTGCAGCTTAGCTGATTCTGAACGTACTGGCATCTGCTTTTCCTTCAGATTAAATTGGCAAAGCCGAGAGGGAGTCATTGAAGTTGGGCATAGCAGTGGCTTCAAATGGTCCTGCCCAGGCTATTGCAGTTAACCCCCCCCCTTGTTTTTCCCCCAAATGGAGAGGATACTTCATCCTTGCTAACTGCCTGGGAACAACACGGATGGTGGCAGTTACGGGTTATAAGCCTGCTCCAATTGGCGTAAGAGCAGGCGCCACGGGCCACTATCGACGGTGGGAGGAGTCACCGCACTCCACTGGTCAGCTATCGCCCGCCTTAGCTGGGCAGCCCCCAGCCAGTAAGGTGCTGACCCGCCACAGTTTGTTTGGCTCATTGGGTGAGTGGGCCTAGGCCAAAAGCCGAAAGGCAGACTGCAAAACATTCACCAGGCAACAACAAAAGAAATCAAGCAACTCTACGGCTTGGAAGCTGGAATGTCCGGACTATGTGTCCTGGGATGACAGACGACAACGGTGACATTGACAAGACAAGAACCATCAGAAGGACAGCTCTGATAGATCTAGAACTGAAGAAATTGAATGTGGACATTGCTGCCCTTCAGGAAACCAGACTCGCAGATGCAGGCTCCATCAAAGAACCAAACTACACATTCTTTTGGCAAGGTAAAAGAGCAGACGAAAAACGTATCCATGGAGTCGGTTTTGCGGTTAGAAACAGCCTGACCAAATTGATTGAAACACCTGTTGGAAAGTCAGAGCGCATTATCATGTTGAAATTGAAAACCGCCAAATCATCTGCTAACATCATCAGCGCTTATGCACCTACACTGGTATCCACTTCAGAAGACAAAGACCACTTTTACGATGCATTACTTCAGTCTGTTAAAGAAATTCCTGCATCAGAAGACCTGTTCTTACTCGGAGATTTCAATGCTAAAGTGGGCAAAGAGAACACTAGCTGGCCTGACTGCCTAGGACATCAGGGCATAGGGAAGATGAATGAAAATGGCCAGCGCCTGCTAGAGTTCTGCGATCAGAATCAACTCTGCATCACCAATACCTACTTTGCTGGAAAAGCCTGCCACAAGGTGTCATGGAAACACCCTAGATCAGGACACTGGCACCAGCTAGACCTAGCCTTGGTTAGGAGGAAAAAACTCAACACAATCCGAAGAACCCGTACATACCACAGTGCTGACTGCAACTCTGATCATTCCCTTGTAATCTGTCTGGCAAAAATTGTTACCAAAACAGTCCATTGCAGGAAAAACAACTCTAAACCAAAGATCAATACACATAACGCAAAGAACAAGAGCGTGCAGCAGGAGTTTGTCAAGACCTTTGAACTCTCAATGTTTGGGAAATCCAAACCTGAAAATGTCCAAGACACCTGGAACCAACTGAAGACAGCAATTCACGAATCAGCAATATCCGCTTTTGGCTCAAAGAAACCATCGAACAAGGACTGGTTCCAAGAAAATGCTGAAGTCTTACTTCCGATAATTGAAACCAAGAATGCTGCCCATCTAGATTATATCAAGAACCCATGTGATAGTACAAAACAGAAATTAATTAACGCCAAGAGCAATGTACAGAAAGCTACCAGACACTGTGTAAAGCAATATTGGACAAAGCTCTGCACTGCCATTCAGGCTGCTTCAGATACAGGGAACCTGAAAGTCATGTACGACGGTCTGAAGACAGCTCTGGGTCCTACAGCAAACAAGATTGCCCCACTGAAATCTCAGAGCGGAGATCCTATCACTGACAAAAACCAACAGATGGCACGCTGGGTGGAGCACTATTCAGATCTTTACTCCAAGGAAACAAACATCAACACGGAGGTGCTTCAAAATGCACCAAGCATGGAAACCATGGAAGAACTGGACCCACATTGCAAGAACTTAGAAAGGCAATTGTCAGACTACCCAGCGGCAAAGCACCTGGAAATGATGGGCATCCCAGGCGAAGTACTGAAGTACGGAAAAGACGCTCTTCTACCACATCTCTTTGAGCTACTACTACAATGCTGGAGACAACGTGAGATTCCCCAGGACATGAGAGATGCTAACATCGTGACCCTCTACAAGAACAAAGGAGACAAAGGAGATTGCAATAATTATAGAGGAATCTCACTCCTCAGCATAACTGGGAAGACCATCGCAAGGGTAATACTACCACGCCTGCAAGTCCTGGCAAACAGAGTCTACCCTGAATCACAGTGTGGATTTCGAGCTGGCCGATCAACAATCGACATGATATTCTCCTTACGGCAGCTCCAAGAGAAATGTAGAGAGCAAAACAAACCATTGCATCTAGTTTTCGTAGATTTGACCAAGGCATTTGACACCGTCAGCAGATCTGGCCTCTTCGCTGTCTTGAAACAGATCGGATGCCCACCAGTTCTCCTTAGCCTCATCATATCCTTCCACAGCAACATGAAAGCAACAGTACAGTTGGATGGTACTGTGTCCGACAGCTTGGAGATGAATAGCCGTGTCAAACAAGGCTGTGTCCTTGCCCCCACCCTCTTTGGGATCTTCTTCTCAGTGCTTCTCAGCTGTGCTTTCAAGGATTCAGAGGATGGAGTGTACCTTCACACAAGATCCGATGGAAAGCTATTCAACTTGTCAAGGCTTAAGGCAAAGACCAAGGTTAGACAGTTGCTTATTAAAGAGCTCTTATTCGCTGATGATGCAGCACTTGTGGCCCATGATGAGGAGACACTGCAACGGCTGATGGATCGCCTGTCATCTGCATGCGAGGCCTTCGCACTCACCATCAGTGTCAAGAAAACAGTCGTGCTGGTGCAGGGCGTCTCCCAAGAGCCGACGATCACACTCAACGAAAAACCATTAGAAGTGGTGAGCAAATTCACATACCTTGGGTCAACAGTAACATCTAATCAGTCCTTGGATGATGAACTTGATATCCGGATCGGGAAAGCAGCCACCACTTTCAGCAGATTGATGAAGAGAGCTTGGAACAACACACGGCTCACAATGAAGACCAAGATGCTGATACTACAGAGCATGCATACTGAACACTCTGATGTATGGCGCAGAAACATGGACAACCTATGCTCATCAAGAGAAGAGATTGAACAGTTTCCACCTGAGATGTCTTCGCCGCATTCTGAACATTAGGTGGCAGGACAAAGTCACAAATGCAGAAGTCCTGGAAAAAGCCAAACTACCAAGTCTCACAGCTCTCCTGAAGCAACGCAGATTGCGATGGCTAGGCCACGTCAGACGAATGGAGGACGGGCGCATACCCAAAAGACATGCTGTATGGAGAACTGAAGGAAGGCTCAAGACCAAAAGGACGCCCAAAGCTCCGGTTCAAGGATGCATGCAAACGTGACATGAAGTCTTTCCAGATCAATGACGGAAACTGGGAATGCACAGCAGAAGAAAGAGACGCATGGCGACACCAACTACGCCAAGGAATGAAACATCATGATGCAGACTGGCTAAACAACATGAAGCAGAATAGAGAACGGAACAGGAAAGAAGACAGAAATGTTGAAACATCAGGAACATTTACATGTGACAACTGCCAGAGAGTGTGCAGGTCTCGGATAGGACTCTCCAGCCACAGAAGAAGATGCACTTAGATTAACCGATGTGCTTCATAGTTTGTTTTTATATGAGTATGTGTGTATAAATGCTTCTTCGTGTGTCTGTGTGTATGCATGTGTTAACCACATGACATTGTTTAAGTTGCCCCCTCTTACATGCTGCAATGTCCACCATCTCACGTAGATGTACGGATGCCATAAATAGTCCACCTGGAGTCCAATAGGTTATAAAGATCAGTGACTACGCTGTGCAAAGCATAATTATAAATTGGTGCTCACAACTATAGGCCCTTTGCGGCTAACGGCCATTTTAGTTTTCAAGACCGACGCCTCACCATGGCGATGGCAGCATTGACTTTGATTCGTTCGCTGATTTGCACCGTGAGCACTTCAGGCGTCGCGAACCAATCGGCGGCGAACAACAAAAAAAAAAAAGTAAACAACACGTGTGTTCACGCACATGGGAGACGTTCGGTCAATTCTTTCTTCACTTCCTTTCCTTTGTTAAACAAGTTGTTTACACGGATGGTAGGGAATCTGACCAGCTTGGATCCATTCTTTCCACCCCTGTCATAACAATCAACTGCAATGCAACCAGCAGGCATTTTAACCGCTTAGACATAATTATCTCGAAGTTACACTCGTCAGCTGATCCACCCGCCATTTTAGGTGTCGGAAGTACAAAACAAAAGCACGCTGTGACGTCATTCGCAATGGGCCTAAAGTCGCGAGGGCCAGCCGACCGTTGCCTGGCGCTCGCGACTATAGCCGTTTTTTCCTGATCTGTTTTGGCATTTAGCCTAACCCTATGAAACTGCTACAAACTGTACTATAACTGGCTAACATGATTGGAACTCTTTTCTAAAAGGTAGAATAAGCAAAAGAATCCGCCGCTGGGGGATCAACAAGTGCTGAAAGAATCCGCAGGTCCAAGGGTTAACCCATGAATGTTAGTATTTGAGCGAGTTAAATGGAAATGACTGAAGTTTCCTGTGTCAAAGAGAGCACGAATAACAGTTTCTGTTCAGGGTCCCAGTTGCAGATTTTTGTGAAGGAGGCACGATATAGAATGAAGCCCTCCATTTGCTTGTGCATGAGTTTGTGTCTGAATTTGGGGAAATCCCCTCGACACGATAATGACCACATTGTTCCAGGAAAAAGCAAGACGATAGACAGTATGATAAACTGGGACGTCTAGGACAGATGGAGACCAGACTAGAAGCGCCCACCAACCACCCGTCATTTACTTGTGGTGATATTAAAATTTTATGATATCAACAATATCTTAGAATGTTATATCGCTGGCCTGATAATTGAAATCACACGCGTGTTTTCTTTCGCACAGCTGCAGATGACAACTGGTTTTTGCAAAAATAATCTAATTTTTCTATTTTGTATTTTGTATACTTCTGTAATCCCATTCGGGAAATTTGCCTTAGCGTCGTTGTAGTCCAGTTACAACTGGGGGAGACACGTCGTCGCCACAGTGCAGCGCCGGTCGGCGGATTTTTTTTTGGGGGGGGGGGGGGGAGAGGTAGGGATAAACTGAAGTCCTTGAAAGCATTTCATTTTTTCTTCTGCTGATTTTCTTTGAGAGGCGAGGGAGGGGGAGGGGCGGGGGCTACAATATTTCAAAAGTTTATTTAAATACCTAAGATGTATTTAAGATAAGGAGGATATATCAAGTAAAATAGTGGTCCCTCGCACTTGTTGTTTCACGATAGGGCCAGCGGTATGCTGGCTTAATGTATCGAAGTTTTATTAAAAAAAAAAAAACAACACCAAAAAACCAAGAAACTAAAGACGGGTTAACTGTGACAGTGGCAAAATAATGATACTTTTTATAATGACAATAATCTTAGAGAGATGGTGGTGATACTATTGAATTTCATATCCATAAGAAATATTACGACACGGTGGTCTTGAGGCAAGGTGCTCGCCTCTAATGCCGAAGATACCGGGTACAAATCCCGGTCGGTGCAGGCATGCTGGAATTTTTGGGATTTTTCTCATATTTCCCTTTCCTTGATCCAATGGTGGCAGGATCGAGCGCATAGTCTTCTCGGATAAGGACGAAAAAATTAGGAAGGCCCGTGTGCACGTTGCGCACGATAAAGATACGGTACCTCGGCAATTGAAAGTCAAGAAGAGCAGGCTGAACAAGCCGCGGCCCCGGCAAAATTAAATAAAAACCTATCCCTACCCCCCTCCCCACAAAAAAAAAAAAAAAGACCGCCGACCGGCGCTATACTGTGGGCGCGACGTGTCTGCTCCATTTTGTAACTGGGCTGCAATGACACTAAGGCAAATTTCCCAAATGGGATTAAAGAAGTATACAAAATCCAAAAAGTACAAATGCAAAACAAAAATATTAGAGTCATACCAACTAACAATAAAACCTAAGATAGAAGGATATGATTATTAAAATGCATAATTATCTCACCGTGAGAAGAGTCGACCAATCCACAGAGAACATCCCGTACATACTCATGCCAAATGATTTCGTACAGAACATATTGGTGAACAGGACAAGCTGAAAGAGAAATAATTCCAAATAAAATGTAAATTTGGGCATGACAACTTTTTTTGCAGAGAGTTACGGGTAACTTTGGACATTATGACAAAGTTGCAGAGAGTTACGGGTAACTTTGGACATTATGACAAAGTTGCAGAGAGTTACGGGTAACTTTGGACATTATGACAAAGTTTGCAGAGAATTACGGGTAACTTTGGACATTATGACAAAGTTGCAGAGAGTTACGGGTAACTTTGGACATTATGACAAAGTTTGCAGAGAGTTACGGGTAACTTTGGACATTATGACAAAGTTTGCAGGGAGTTACGGGTAACTTTGGACATTATGACAAAGTTTGCAGAGAGTTACGGGTAACTTTGGACATTATGACAACGTTTGCAGAGAGTTACCGGTAACTTTGGACATTATGACAAAGTTTGCAGGGAGTTACGAGTAACTTTGAGCTTCACCTGTGGATAAACGGTACGTATAGGAATGCTGCCAATACGAAGACTACACATTGAATCCTTTGCTTATTATTATTTTTATATTACTAGTTGGCTCGCTGGCTCGGGAAACACACAGATGAATTGTGATCTTTAAAGTTGCGTTTCCATCACCAGTGTGCAAATTGAGGAGCCAAATGAAAATTCCTGTCATAATTTTAAATTCTACTTTTTTTTTCCGGCTCAAAATGTCGGAACACTTTCTTCTGCTGAACTCAGTTGTGGCTCAAAATCAACAAAAGTATTAACATATATAGCAAAATTCAAGATCTTTTAAAAAAAAGGCCCAAATACACCTTTATGACTTTCTATGCGTAAAATGATACTTTGCAGAATTTAAGGCTCATGACTAAATTGCAGGTCTTACTCCCTTTATAATATGATTAGCATTACCAAGACTTCCAGCCTCCAGGATGTTCTTGCGATTACAGTATTCCACGGCTGCTTTAGAATTGTTTCGATAAAAACAAGAATCATGTGGCCGAGAAAATGACTTCCTCAATGTAGAAAAAACAATAATAGATACATAAATATCTAATTTCATTACTCAAAACCCGAACAGACAAGTTCATGCTTAGAAAGAAATCAGTTGTCTTCTGAAATGGATTGTCGCCCATGTCAGATTTATTTACGATCACTGTAATAATATTGGAAAGGCACCTTGATTTTTTGGGTGTATGTGTGGGTGTGTGTGTGAGTGTGTGTGTGTATGAGAGAGAGAGAGAGAGAGAGAGAGAGAGAGAGAGAGGGAGAGAAATAGTCTGAGAGAGGGGAGAAACAGAAATTGAGAACGAGGGACAGAGAGAGGGGGAAGAGAGAAAGAGAGAGACAGGCAGAGAAGGTGAGACAGAGAGAGAGAGAGAGAGAGAGAGGGAGAGAAGAGGAAAAGAGGTAGAGTGAGGGAGGAAGGGAGAGAAAGGGAACGAGAGAGAGAGAGAGACAGACCGAGACAGAGTGAGAGAGAGAAAAAAAAGAATACAAACCGACTGACAGAAAGGGGGAGAAAGAGAGGGAAAGAGAGAAAGAAAGAGACAGACAGAGAAAAGGAGAGAGAGTGAGACAGTCAGACAGACGGAGACGGAGAGAGAGAGAGAGAGAGAGAGAGAGAGAGAGAGAGAGAGACAGACAGACAGACAGACAGAGAAAGGAGTTCAAAAGTTTCCCCTACAGATGACTTATACGTCTAGCTGAGATTCCAATTAAACTAATTCCCTCCCCCGTCCCGTCGCGCTGAAGGAAATGGCGTCTCACGGCGACCATTAATGAAATGAGATTATATTCACTGCCATGAGAAACCGCAAGCCGACTTCCTTGTGGGAAAGAAGCCGGACGAAAGAAGAAAAGCTGAGACGAAAATGATTATGATTATTGTAAAAAACGACCCCTGAACGTCCGGCAAAATTTTGAGAGCTGATGAAGACAGAAAATGACGGTCGTGTTAGCGTCACAGAGGTTTTGGATGTGGTAAAATCAATAAGCCGTGTATGTGCACGAAGAGCATCCCGGTGGACGCAGCTGTAGCGTGCATACAGCTGCATTCACAGGACGGGGTCAGTGCCGAACACAGTGGCGTATCGTGGACGGGGCCACGGGGGCCGGTTGCCCCGGGTGTAAAATTCTTAGGGGGCAAAATTGAAGAGGGTTTTTCCGAAACTGGATAAGTCAAATTTTGCATTGAGTTATGGAACCTTTCAGACCGTCATTCAAAATTAGTGTAGACCGCGGTGTAACTGTGCAGTTAGAAGAGCTGGCTATGTCCCGTCTTTATCCGAACACTTACTTTAACTTACTTACACCTTAATTGAACACTTACACCGTGTTTTACTCTAATGTTCAATGACTATCTGAAAGGGGCGATAACTCATGCAAACTTTGATTTACCAAGTTTGGGGAAAACGCTATTCAATTTCAAAACTATTACTGTTTCAACTGCCAGTCGTGAAAGAAGCTTCTGAAAACGTATAATATTAATCAAAATGTATCAGAAATCCACAATGAGCCAAGAAAGCCTGAGCAACCCAGAAACACTATCAGTATTGAGAGAGCTTTCAATGCAGATTTCAATGCTGTTATTGAACAATCTGCACGAATTAAAGCCAAGCGATTTTAAAAGAATTTGAGTAAAGGGTCAAGAGCTTCAATTCTGGACTGATGGAAGGGACCCAGAGAGAGTTACAGTCGGCGGTAAGGGGGGGGGTTAAGGGTTAAGGGGTTTAATTCTAGACTGGTGGAAGGGACCCAGAGAGAGTTACAGTCGGCGGTAGGGGGGGGGGTTAAGGGTTAAGGGGTTTAATTCTAGACTGGTGGAAGGGTCCTAGAGAGTGTTACGGGTCGGGGGTGGGGGGTTAAGGGTTAAGGGGTTTAATTCTAGACTGGTGGAAGGGTCCCAGAGAGAGTTACGGGTCGGGGGTGGGGGGTTAAGGGTTAATGGGGTAAATTCTAGACAGGTGGAAGGGTCTCAGAGCGTGTTACGGGTCGGGGGTGGGGGTTAAGGGGTTCAGTACTGGACTGGTGGAAGGGACGCAGAGAATGTTATGGGTCGGGGAGGGGGGGGGCAGGATTAAGGGGTTAAATACTAGACTGGTGGAAGGGTCTCAGAGAATGTTACCGGTCGGAGGTGGGGGTCAAGGGGTTCAATATTGGATTGGTGGAAGGGACTCAGAGAGTGTTACCTGTCAGGGTGGGGGTGAGGAGGTTAGGAGTTCAATACTGTACTGGTGGAAGGGACAGAGAGTGCTACCGGTCCACGAGTCTGGGGGAGGGGGGGGGGCAACAATACCTGCCTTGCCTTGCCGCGGGCGTTGGCAACTCGACTCACGCTACGCCACTGGCCGAACATGGTGCATTTTCACCAGACTGCCGCCCAGTTCTATGAGTCGGGTGGGATGATTTAGAGCTAAGGGATTAGGGGGGCCGATCCATCCAGTAATTTTCATAGCCGTGGACAGAGCCTGCACTTTCTTCTTCACAGACCCCCTTAATGAGCGTCTATTTTTAACGGTGGGTTCGTTAGAACGAATCGTTAAGGTGACTCGCACTGAGCACGAACGTTGAATAATGCAGCAAAGATGCTAATTGCTTCCTATCTCCTGGGCAGTTGCGTCTTTAAATTTTTAGTGTAACTACTTTTTTTTTTTTCACTTAGCTAAGGTCCCCGGCCATGTCTGGGACAAATCTGTTTATTAGCATCAGATTTGGCTGGTTATAATCGGTCTGCTTCGTTTTGCGCTTTCTTTGACGTTTATTTTGTGATTATTCTTTGTTTTTAGATACGTCGTACTGTACCCCCTTTGCGTGTTACTGACCTACGCACTCCGTCAGCATTCATGAAATGGCAATAATCCGCGTACTGGGCAGTGTGTTTTACAGTGAACACTTCGCAAGAAGTGATTACGTCATAGGCTCTGGCGTTTTGTGGAAAAAATGGATCGGGGGGCAAATTCAGCGAAACAAAGTAAGCTACCAAAAAATATTTCCCCACCATTTGGAGCTTCCATAAATATATAGAAAAGAATCTTCTGCGGGTCAGTACGAAGACACTGTCAAAATTTCATGCACATCCGAGGCGTACGACTATGAGTGTTGGTAGGTCCTGTTAAAGCCAGACTTCTTCTTTTGCGATCCCAGGTTTTCTCAATTCGCCCCCCATGTTAAAATTGAACTTCTAATGGCCACAGTTGTCAAAGGCCGATGTTAGGGGACCGTAGTATAATTACAAGGAAGAATAGAGAAAATACTAAGCTGCGTTCACTGTTCAGCAGTAGCTTACTGTGTAAAATACCACCTTCTCCTTACAACCGTTGTTGTCAAATGCCACCGTTGTTGTCAAATGCCACCTTTGTTGTCAAATGCCGCCGTTGTTGTCAAATGCCACCGTTGTTGCCAAATGCCACCCATGTTGTCAAATGCCACCCGAGTATTGCATTAACATGATCACGCTTTTCAACCCCCAGTAACCGAATAGTCCCAGAGAGGATTCAGGCTGAAACAGCAGGTTTATGTGAACTATGACTTCGTGACTGCCCATACAGCTGTGTTTACTGGTATTTCATTCGATACATATCGAGGGCCGGGTAGTAAACTATCGTCTATCAGCTTCTACCAAAGTACAGCGCTTCCTTACACGTGCGAACATTCTTTCTATTTCACTGACTTCATTAAATTTTTGACGTTTCCGTTTCTGTGCATATGAAAACACAGCTCTAGAGTCAAGATTAGGGTGAGGATTAGGATTAGCTAATCTGCCACGACAACTTTTTTCCATAGCCATGTGGCCACAATAATATTTTCTGAAGCTGGGAGTATTTTGGCTACGTGACCCGTCTTTTTTTTATATAAAAAAACAGCAAGGAAAAAAAATTCACTGCTGCGAGGAAGAAATGCCCAGACCTGAAAAAATTACATGTGAAAGATAGTTCTTTTTGCTACTATGTCTATTCCTTTGACATAAAAGCGAAGTATCGTAATTTTGTAATAAATGAAAATAGGCCTAAAAACATTGAATAATGCTTTCTCCTCAACAATGATGGCCTCCCTCCTGCCTTTGTTTTCTTTCAACTGTAGTACCGTGCACGTCATAAAAAGTAACCATATCAAGCTTGGTGCGCAGTGTCCTGGCGCGCATGAGTTCTGAAGCAGGACTGCAGATTACTACTTTTATTGTAAGAGTGAGAGAGAGAGAGTACGTCATCGAATAATGCTTTCTCCTCAACAATGGTTGCCTCCCTCCTACCTTTGTTTTGTTTCGACTTTTAACTTTCGGTTACGTTTCAAAGTTTGAAGGCATGAGTTTCTGTGCCGTCTGCTTTATGCACGGTACGGGCCATGCGGGTGTTGCCGTGCCAGTTGTGAGTTGTTTTCGTCTTAGATCTACATAATCTGTGTGCTAATTGTGCGTGTTGTTTGCAACCCGTTCTTTGAACGGGCCCTTACACTAGTATCTTAAATAATTATACAAATATCAGACTGGCAAACGAGAGACACGATGGGAGTAGGAGAAGGATTATTCTATTAATGTTGTACAATCTTTTACATCTCGGCAAATTCAGCGTTTCAAAAGAAAACAAAACTCTGGCGACCTATAATTTTCTCCTCGGGCGTAAAGCTGCTAACTGCCTTATTTATCATGCATTAAAATATCACATAGGAGAAATGTAACATGAGATTTCCGACTGATTAAACAAACTTGTTATAACGAGGATTATCATACATGATCCCGAACTTAAAAATGAGAATACAGGTTACAAGGCAAAAATAAACATTATTATGTTGGAAGCGTGCCAGTAAGGAGATGGAGCGTAAACTTAGAAGAACAGAATTATCCAATGCTGCGACAGCTGTAGGAATACGCATTTAAAAACAAACTTTAGCTGGGAAAATTAACTTGTTATTGCTTTAACACTTAAAAAATAGCAAATTTTAAAGACATTCAAGCTAAAGTTAATTTCGGGACCAAGTGTCCCTTGGCCCATTTAAGTGGTTGTCGCTATGAGTAATGTCTATATATATCTCAACTCTATGACAACAAGGAAGTAGGTTAGTAGTATTCCAGATTATCGCAATGTCTTCTTTGTTTTTAGAACAGTGTGTTTGTACCACGTGCCGTCAGTGTTTGACTTTCTTAACAATCAGCTTCATTTTTTCCCCTGTTGCTTCAAAAAAAAATAAATAATGAATGATGTTAACTTTCCGCTTCAGTAGGAAACGGAATCACCTCCCACTTGCGAAGAAAGAGAGAGAGAGAGAGAGAGAGAGAGAGAGAGAGAGAGAAAGAGAAAGAGAGAGAGAGAGAGAGAGAGAGAGAGAGAAAGAGAGAGAGAGAGAGGGAGAGAAAGAGAGAGAGTAAGTGTGTGTGTATGTATGTATGCATATATTTGTGTATGTTTGGGGGTGGGGGGGGCAGCGTAAATGGGTGAAATCTATCTATCTATTTATCTATCTGTCTCTCTCTCTCTCTATCTCTCTCTCTCTCTCAATCTCTCTATCTATCTATCTATCTATCTATCTATCTATCTATCTATCTATCTATCTATCTATCTATCTATCTATCTATCTATCTATCTATCTATCTATCTATCTATAGCTATCTGTCTCTCTCTCTCTCTCTCTATCTATCTATCTATCTATCTATCTATCTATCTATCTATCTATCTATCTATCTATCTATCTATCTATCTATCTATCTATCTATCTATCTATCTACCTATCTATCTCTCTATATATCTATCTATCTGTCTCTCTCTCTCTCTCTCTCTCTCTCTCTTTCTCTCTATCTATCTATCTATCTATCTATCTATCTATCTATCTTTCCTTGTCTATTTCAGTGTCATTTCTATGAATCTAGACCACCCTACTTTATTACAGAAAGCAGTATATTTGTTACATACAACATTGAAAGACAACAGTATTTCTCACCTTCTGTAGTAACTGCGGTGAATACGTGCTCCAATCACACAAATAGACAATATCGCACAGAGATGTGGCCTGGAATTGAAATTAATATCGATTTTTAAAAGATGTCCTGTTCTCTAACCCCACAGGGCAATAATATTGATCTCTAGGTTAAATTTCATAGCATGTGTAATCATAGGTTACGACTCAGAGGTTTGGGAGAGCGGATGGGCAGGAGGACTGCAGTGAACCACTATTCTAAAGATGAATGCAATGTTCCATTTGCAGCAAATAAACGATTCATAGTCATAGTGCTGTGTTAAATTTCTTGTGTAGCACTCATTGGATTTTATTCTAACATCTTGCTGAGTTAGTTTTTTCGCTGTAATTTGAATACCGACTGTCAAGCAATAGGCTATACACTTTTTTAGTGGTACATAATTATTGTACAGTGAAAAAAAAAAGGCCTCCTTTGAAGTCCACCTAAAACGAATTATTTTTTTAGCAATGCAAATGCATACGGCGATAGTAAGCCATGGAAGCATAATGTAAGGCTGTTTGTAGTCTTGTTGGTTATCAGGTGGGCTGTACTGAAGAATACCAAAATGCACAATTATGCTTGGCTTAGAGCCATGGGACGAAAGACTGTTTGTTTCTCTGAGCCCTGGGCTTTACTATTGGCCATTGAAATAGGTGGTTGCTAGTGTCATGTGACAGAAAGCGGTTGTTGTTAGGGTTACGCAATCTAATTAATTAGACAGAGAAAATAGTGAATTGTGTCCACTGCTCATCTGTAGTTTACTATATAAAATACTGCGGTCCCCTATCAACAACCATTACGAAAAACGACCGGGCACGCCCATCCAAGGCAAATTCACATCTTAACGCCATTCTATCAAAGATACTAGAATTGACAAGATAAGACAGTTAGTGCTTTTAGCGTGCACAGATTTTGCACTTCCACCTAGCTGCAAACGCGAGGAAGTCATGAAAAGTGCCATATTTTACAAAGTCAAACAGGGTAGATATTTTGAATTTTGTTCACTGTTCAGCTATCGCTATAGGCCTTGATTGACGTCACTTACTGTGGAATTATAACTTCAATCGCTATGGGAAAAGTGTGGCTTTTTTTTTTTTCAGTCGCAGTGGCACTGTCAAAATTTTGCATCAAACATTTACCAATATATCAAACATTCTTTTCATACCATGCGCCATGGGCCCCGCCCCCGTTCAGCACGCAAATTGTGTGCACGTTTTGTTTTTTTTTAGTGGTGCGAAGAAGACAGTGTCTCATCTTATCGTTTCTAGTAGCTTTGATTCTATTACAATGAAGTGAAACTCATTCTATTTGGGTTACATACAGGTTATAATTTGGCATGACGGATAGTTTTCGTAGGTTCTCACAGAATAGAACATGAATACAGAACAAAGGAGGGCGAATGCCAAATTTTCGCGACCTTAGATCTTATTTGTTCTATCTCCATTTTCTGAAAAACTGGAGATCTTTTAGCACGTAGACGAGGTGTAATAAAAATGCCCACTTTGATACGTGTTTAAAATGGCGCTTGTCAAGCTGTTTCACAGAACCAATTTATTCTAACTCTTTAGCATAATACGAAAGCAACAAACGTCTAACGTTGAGTTTGTCAGTTGTGCAAGAAGTGGAGTGGAAACAAACAAGGACTAAGGTCGTGAAATGTTTCTTGAGTCTCTTGGACGATTTTTGAAAAAAAATCATTATTATAACCGTCTTTTTCTGAAACATAGCAATGTAAGACAGTGTGATGAAAATGACTGACCTGAGATTTCAGCTTTGCCAGTGTCCAGGTCGTGTGAACCATCATTAAAGAAACCACGAAAACACTCATGGTCAGAACCATGTACTGGTCTACATGGATGCTTCCATTGATGATCCCGTACAGCATTAGGCAGATCATGGGCATGCCAAACACGTAACAGGCTGCAATAGTGTGTTTGGTCAAGTGATAACCTTTATTCATCAGGTCCGACACAGCTCGGAGTTTCTCCAGAAACTGGTCAAAAGCTGATTCTATACAATGGTTTTCCCCGGCGTTGGTTAAGATAGTGGTCAGTTCTATGTCCAAGCTTTGAAATTCGGACTGCAGCATGACTGTAACGGTTGCCCGAAGAAAGTTGGTACCGTATAAATTACAGGCAGCAAAGAAAACTCCACCCCCTATAAACAGTGCACCCAGTAATCTCCAGACACCTTTCAACTCTGCAAAGGGCCACATTTGATCGTTCATACCGTCGAAAAATGTCAAAACGCCGTATGTGACAATAACACTTTGAGCAAGTTGAATAACCATCGCTATCCAGAATATTATACAATTTATCCGTGATAATTTTTTGAAATTACAGTGAAATATGTATCTTTCGTCGTACTTCACAACTGCAGATATAAATGGTGTGAAGTGTTTCAGACACGCGTGGCTATTACAGGCCATTAGGTAAAAATAGCCTGCCAGAGTGAAATAGACTGTCAAAGAGAATACAATAGATTTGTTATGTAGAATCGCATCTTTCAAGATGAAAATGTACCTCACTGAATTAGTGCAATGAATCACAATCAAAACGATACACGCTATTTTTTTCACCAGAGCCACCCAGTATTTGTCTGCATTTGGGCACATCGTTCGTTTCGTATGGCCCTCATTGCAGCGACCATTGACACACTTAACATACATAAGTGATTTAACATTGGCATCATTGGAGTCCGAGTCACAGGAATCCTGACTTTCGGTTTTGTTCCGACCTTTAGGATACGTTTCTCTCTCACAGATACAGTATGACGGCACGTAGATACCACACATGTTGAGAAGGAGAATAGGATATTTCATAGTCTCGAAAAATCCAGACTTTCGAATTCCACAATCTAGATTTCTCATGTCCTCTTCAGACTCTGAGGTGTTTCTGAAGTCCAAATCTTGCTCCTTCTGAGACTTTTCACCTACTGGGGCCACGGTACTCATGAACATGCTTGTTTGACACCGTTACTTGTGAAAAAATTGCTCTTCCTTCATGGAAGAGGAAATAACACAGACGAAACTTGAATGTTCAATATATGGAGACTGACGTGTAGTTAAAGAAACCAGCGCTTAAAATGAAGCCACGGAATGTGTGCAAAATTTCCCGAAATCAGTCACTGAACAAACATCTGCTTAAAAATCCGTGAAGACGGCAGATACTGGCGAACAGATCCATCTGTCAATTCCCCAGATTGAAAAAAAGTATTTTTGCTTATTCTCCAGATGTAACCAGTCTTCAGCAATCTTCAGTAAACGATGATTCGCCCCATAAATAATAATTTAAAAAAAACACATCCGTTGTCCAGGCTTATACTACTGCCAGTGACACGGCTCAACTGTGTCAGGTCCAGTCTGCTCATGGGGAGTGCTCCAGTCTAAGCCATACTCACGACAGGGCTAACGAGCTCAGCTGAGTGAGTCAAGCTGACAGAACTAAAGGTTGTAGATCTGATGCAGAGCAAGTCCCATCGCTTCGCTATCGATCTCAACAAATGGCCTGAAAAGCGCGACTGTAACACACGTGTATAGGCCTGAAATTTGCACAACATTTGCTATATTAAACGTTTACTGTAGCGTGTCTTTCTTTTCATCAAACTGTATTTCATCAGCCAGCGACTTGAGTGACAGACCTTATTAAATACGGTTCAGGAATGCCCTGTTACGAGAATCTGAAAAACATATTAGAAACTAGAGTAAATTGAATTGGATCTGAAATCGTTGTGGAAAGAACAAACTAGTAGTATTTGAAATGTAAAAGAGAGGTTTTAGTGTTAGTTTATTATAATTACATTTATTGAAAAAATATATACAACAAAAAAGGCGCCACCTGTGTAGAGTACAAACAGCCATGTTTGTAACTGAATTTTACTTATGAAATTACTCGAGTCTGTCTGTAATATTGCATAATGAAATGAATACATAAAAATTAACGCTTATGATAAGAAATAAGACTATGGCATGGTTCTCCTTGGTATGCTGATTTGATCTAATAATATTGTGGCTATGAAAACCTAAACATGAGAAGTTGCTGAACGTAAAACATTACTTTTAATGGACTCAATATTTACTGAAGAAACAATATTTAGAACTAACCACACTTATCCAGAAAAACAACGAAACTGTAAGAAAATGAAACCGTGGCTCACGCCAAGTGCTGGCCAGTTTGGGCACCGAAGAGAAGATGAAATTATTGGAAATGGGTTTATTGCTCAACTCACGTCGTCGGTGCCAAATATTGAGGGAGAATAGAAAACTCCGACCGACTGAACTGCCACGATCCAAAACACGGCATAAGAATTGTGATTCCCTTAGCGTCTGCTGTCGGATGAGTCCATTTGTGCAGGCGCGCGGGCCGCGAATCGATTTTGGCAAATGATTTCGGGGGAGCAAAGTAACGGCCTAGTCTTACATACATAATCCTGACCGGTATTGCCAACACGAACAAAACTAAAAACCCATGAGAAGAGACAATAACTATAGCCCCCGGACAAGATAACTAAGCCCATGCATGATTTATGACAAGGAAAACATGAGGGCGTTTGTCCTGGATCTGGGAATTTTGCTCCACTGCTCCGTCTAAGAACTGGACAATATTTCATCCGTTCATCTTGGCTTATTTTCTGAATCCTTGACCTCTCGGGGAATTCTGTTTCAGAATGGCGCAGATCGTGTTACATATATTGTTATTGAGCCGGGGATCCG
Source organism: Onchidella celtica (assembly GCA_963931925.1). NCBI lineage: Eukaryota > Metazoa > Mollusca > Gastropoda > Systellommatophora > Onchidiidae > Onchidella > Onchidella celtica. The sequence continues at coordinate 16,073,705 of OZ007569.1, forward strand.
GACAGTGATGAACAAAAATTCGGACCCCCGGGTCTTGTTGTCCCTAGCGACATGTGAATTGACATGCTGAAAGAGATGGTGCTGGACCAGGTAGTGTGGTTCTCTGAATTATGAATGGCTTGTGGGGCATTGTCCCATTATTTGTGAGCTCTGAAGTCGTTGATTGGCTTAGTTTTACGCTGTCTGTAATTAGTGAACTTAAGTACTATCGCAAATGACAGTCGGGCCATATCAGCATTCTTTACTTTCACAAAATATATCACGATCCTAGTTCTTGCTTGTGCTGTCTCCACTTTCTGAAAAATTGGGAAGCTTTTAGTATGTAGGAGAGGAATTACAAATCGCGGGTATAGAGCAAATTGTTGTATCTCCAGGGTTTATGAATTGGGGTTCATAATGGCAATACTGTAATTAATGACAAACTGCTTCTTGCAATTTTTTCGTTATTCCACTATCTTTAACCAGTTCCAAGTTACAGAGAAGCAGTATTGTTGTATCTCTGAGATCATTGAGAGCAATATTGTGGTGTTTCCGAGTAAGCTCCCATTATTCATAAACCTGGAGATATAACAATTTTGCTCTATACCCGCGAAATGCACACTTTGACACTTGTTTAAAATGCGTTGTGGCACTTATCAAGCTTTTCACAGTTCCGATTTTTTCTAACTCTTTATCATAATAACTATGGCTGCAAAACGTTTAAGGTGGAATTTCTCGAAGTTGTGCAAAAAGTGAAACTGGAACAAACAAGAAGCAAGGTCGCGATATGTCAGCATGTACAGCTATACAATATAATGGATATAATCATATCTGTGTGAAACTTTGGCTGTGGCTGGTTTAAGGGCAGTGGTGCACCGGGTCAAGTCTATTTTACTCCTGTTTTGACCGAGTGAGCGAGTTCTTTCTTACCGCCTATTGACTCAAGAGTTTTGTAGCTGTACGCTTGCATTTCGCGGACCATTTGAGCACCATTGCATTCTAGGGGAGGGCAGGGCTGGATCAAGGTCAACTGATGCCCTAAGCCAAGTACAGTATTAGTGTCCTTCCACCCGGTCTCTCCCCCCCCTCGCCCCACCCCCTGGTCGCTGTATTGCTTAACCAAAAGATTAAGACTCGGTAAGTGTTGAAGGTGAAATAAGAAGTTGATTCCACCACAGATAAGGACAACAATAAGAAAAATAAAAGAGTGACCCCCCCCCCCTCTTCTCTCTTTCTCTCTCTCACTCTCGCTGTCCCTGTCTGTCTGTCTGTCTCTCTTTCTCTCTCTGGCTCTCTGTCTCTCTCTCCTGTCTGTCTGTTTCTCTGTCTCTCTCTAAATATGTCACTGTCTCTCGTCTCTGTCTTTCTGTCTATCTGTCTATCTCTGTCCGTCCATCTCCCTCTCTCTGCCTCTCTCTTTCTCTGTCTGTCAGTCTCTCGGTCTCTATCTCTCTCCCTATCTCTCTCTCTCTCTCTATCTCTGTCTCACTCTCTCTCTCCCTGTCTCTTGTATATGTCTTTCTGTCTGTCTGTCTGTCTGTCTGTCTCTCCCAACTCACACTGTGTTTGCCTGTCTCTATCTCGAATTCTCATGAGGTTTTAAAATCAGTGGGCATCTATCAGGAAAGAGCGGTATTGATACGGAAGAGCTACAGCCGTGATATCTTTGGGGGGGGGGGGGAGACAGTGAATGGAGAATGATGCACTAGGGTGCCCGAAGCACGTGCTTATTTTGCTTATTAGCAAATCCGGAGCAAAGGGAGGGGGCAGGGGGCATGTATCTATTACGAGACGCGGGTAATCAATATTTATGAAACGAGCGAAAGCGCAGCCAAACACGCGGTGTGAAATCTGATGACATCGTGAAATATTCAGCACCAGTAAAAAGAGCAATCATAAAAACTAGCTCAGTATAGTTCATTTATTCCCAAAAGGGAGGCGCCCTGGGGAGGGAGGTCGTCTAAGAAGAGGACTTCTAGCCAAGGGAGGAATTGAGGTGGAATTTTTTCTTGTCACAGGAGGAACTGCCAACTGAGAAAGAATGTGCTCTGTGTATTGTATTGAATCAAATGAGATACCAATATACGTAGCCGGCTAGGTAGGCAATAACAATTCATAGTTCATTAAAAAAAACAAACCTGCTGCTAAAGACTGAATTCTCTTCGGGACTATTTAACTATTGAGGTTTGCAAAGAGGGCTATGTCAGTATGTGGCATTTGACTCCGTCTCCCTCCCTCCCCCAGTGTGTGTGTGTGTGTATGTGTATGTGTATGTGTGTCTGTCTGTCTTTCTCCCTGTCTCTCTCTGTGTCTCTTTCTGTCTTTGGCTGTCTGTCTGTCTCTCCTCTCTGTCCCTTTCTCCCTCTCTCTCCCTATCTCTCTCCCCATCTCTCCCCCCCCCGCCCCCTGTGTGTCCGTGCGTGTGTCTGTCTGCCTGTCTGTCTCTCCTCCCCCTTCCTCTATCTCTCTCCCTGTCTCCCTCTCTCTATCCCTTCTATCTCTCTCTCTCTCTCTCTCTCTCCTTCTGTTAACTTTGGCAGTCACAAGTTCAAGTTCAAGCTGTTTGATCGCTAATTCACATAATACACAAAAGAGAGTGAACAAATAATGGTATTCAATTCAAAACGGGAGAGTGGAACAGAGGGAACTTGTGATCGCAAGGGGAGGAATTTAACATTGTTGGTGCTCCGAGAACCATTCCTATGGAGAGATTTACTAGTGAACAGAAAAGTGCTGTCGATAATTCCTGTGCTCATGAATGAAAGATTGGTTCTTTTACTGCCAAAGTCAATAAGAACATTTTGCTCCCTTTTCGTTAATTACCTTGTCCTTTCTCTTCATGCCACAGTTGCACTTTCTCTCATTCAGTTATAGGTGTGTTAGGACAAGAACAGAACTAACATAAACAGCCAGTTTAGTTTGGACCTATGCAGTTTAGCTCAGTCAGTTATACGTTGGTTAGGACAAGAACAGAACTAACATAAACAGCCAGTTTAGTGTGGACCTATGCAGTTTAGCTCAGTCAGTTATACGTTGGTTAGGACAAGATCAGAACTAACATAAACAGCCAGTTTAGTGTGGACCTATGCAGTTTAGCTCAGTCAGTTATACGTTGGTTAGGACAAGAACAGAACTAACATAAACAGCCAGTTTAGTGTGGACCTATGCAGTTTAGCTCAGTCAGTTATACGTTGGTTAGGACAAGAACAGAACATAAACAGCCAGTTTAATGTGGACCTATGCAGTTTAGTTCAGTCAGTTGTAAGTTGGTTAGGACAAGAACAGAACTAACATAAACAGCCAGTTTAGTGTGGACCTATGCAGTTTAGCTCAGTCAGTTATAAGCTGGTTAGGACAAGAACAGAACTAACATAAACAGCCAGTTTAGTGTGGACCTATGCAGTTTAGCTCAGTCAGTTATAAGCTGGTTAGGACAAGAACAGAACTAACATAAACAGCCAGTTTAGTGTGGACCTATGCAGTTTAGCTCAGTCAGTTATACGTTGGTTAGGACAAGAACAGAACTAACATAAACAGCCAGTTTAATGTGGACCTATGCAGTTTAGTTCAGTCAGTTGTAAGTTGGTTAGGACAAGAACAGAACTAACATAAACAGCCAGTTTAGTGTGGACCTATGCAGTTTAGCTCAGTCAGTTATAAGCTGGTTAGGACAAGAACAGAACTAACATAAACAGCCAGTTTAGTGTGGACCTATGCAGTTTAGCTCAGTCAGTTATAAGCTGGTTAGGACAAGAACAGAACTAACATAAACAGCCAGTTTAGTGTGGACCTATGCAGTTTAGCTCAGTCAGTTATAAGTTGGTTAGGTCAAGAACAGAACTAACATAGTCAGCCAGTTTAGTGTGGACCTATGCAGTTTAGCTCAGTCAGTTATAAGTTGGTTAGGACAAGAACAGAACATAAACAGCCACTTTAGAGCGGACCTCTGCAGTTTAGAGACCTTTAATATTGTTGTGGCATCTGGACTAACAACGGACGCTTCTTTTGATGAAGCGGGAAAGTGGAAAGAGCTCACCCGTAGGTTCTGTACAGACCAGGGGCAAGTAGAAAACTAACAAACATTTGCAGTAACAAATCTCAACCCTTCTCTGTTTTTCAAAATCCATCTAAAACAAACAAATATTTATTGAAAAACAGCTAACAGGATGACGCAGTAATGACTGTTATATCTAAAAATAACCGTTTGACACGTTAAGCTCACTCACTAGCACCCATAAAAAAAAGAAGTATAATGAGCTCGGGATTAAATTTTAAAAAAAATTAAAAATGGTTCTAACTCCACTTGTCTTGGAAACAGAGGTCACCTCCCGAGCATGTACAGAATCTTCTAATCTTTAAACGGAATACCCGTCTAATTCCCCTTGAGACGAAGTGAACTAATTATTTCTGGTCTTTTCTCTTAGCTGGCTGTTGTGTTCAGATCTTTATTTTAGGAGATTCGCTGCCCTTGGCATTTACAACCTCACGTTTCTTGTTTTTATTTATCTTGTTGTGGTAGAGATTCATTTTTTAGAGTTTTGCCCTGGTAGCGGCCTTGTACAGCCTGCTCTTTTCGATTTCCAACTGCCGAGGTATCTTTAACGCGTGCAATGTGCACATGGGCCCTCCGAATTTTTCAACCTTATCCGAGAAGACTAGGTGCTCGTTTCTACCTACCATAGGACCAGGGACGGGAAAATATGAGAAAAATCCCAAACTTCCAACATGCCTGCACCGACCGGCATTCGAACTCGGTACCTTCGGCATAAGAGGCGAGCACCTTGCCTCTAGACCACCGTGCCCCCGGTAGCTGACTGTTGCTGGAGTCCTATGATATTTTACATTATAAGCTCTAGATATTTATTGACCACAATTCCATATTTTCTCTATTCGATTTTTTAAACTGGAATACGGTCCCCGAGCAAGACTGACGCCCAAAGAAAAAAAAAAAAAGACGTGACTGACAGTATAGCCTTTTTCTACTTTATTGTCTCTGATTACGAGCAGTCACTTACATTTGCTTGCCACACTAAAGTGTACCATTTCCCGTAGCAGGTAATATGTCTATCTACCTTTTCAGGAAAGAATTATTTGTGAGACTAGTTCATAGAGACAATGAACTAGGAAAAGGTCATGACAGTTACGTTGTTTTTGATTTGGGTGGCAGAATAGCCACTCCCTTACTCTGCTATTTAAATCCAAGACAAAATACACTTTCGAACTCAATTTTCTCAGAAACAATTAAAGTGCAGGGAGCAGTTCATTCGACGCTATTCCTTTGGTTCAGACTGCTAAATCTGGGTGGAACGCAATTCCCCCAGGGTTTGATAAATTCGGCAACCGCCCCTGTTTGTAGACAGCACCATGGATTTCCCTTGGTAATGTCACAGTGCGCTTGAAAGGTCATGTCATTTCCAAATAGAATATGGGGACAGAGAGAGGCCAATTTACATCATGAAACATCCTAATTAAAACTTTTACAAACCATTTGAAATTCTAGATACCCCCCCCCCTTTTTTTTTTTCTTCTCCTCTCTCTCTCTCTCTCTCTGTTTTATCCTGTATGTCTGTCTGTTTGTCCGTCTGACTTTTCATACCCTTTCTCCCTGTTTGTTCTGCAAGTGCATTTTACTATCTCTGTCTGCCCCTCTCTTTCTCTCTCTCTCTCAGTTTCTCTCAGTTTCTCTCTTTCTCTGTCTCTCATTCTCTCTTTTCCCCTCTCTCACTCTCTGCGAGTGTCACTCCATTCTGCCCTCCCCCAACCCCCTCTCTGTCTATCCGTCTGTCTGTCTCACTCTCTAACCCTCTTTCTCTCTCTCTCTCTCACTCTGTCTCTCTCTTTCTCTCTCACCCTGTCTTTCTCTGTCTCTCCCTCCTCTCTATCTTTCTCTCTCTCATTCGGATGAACATCAATTATGAGAAATACCACCAGGGATTGTAACTGTTTACTCTGTAAAACAAAACACAACACACATTGTGTGCATTCTCAGTACTCACAACCACTCCCAATATTGTTATTGTTAGATTTGTTGTAGACAGGCAAAGTTTCTTTTAAAAAACAAAAAGTCTCCCAAAAAAATAACGTAATTATTCAAACTTGCAGAATAATATATTATTCGGAAATTCTATCCAAGCGGTCACGAAGTAAAATTGGTTTTACAAATAAAATTAGCTGACAGTTGGTCTTAAATCAAGACGGAAAATAGACATTGAAAAGTTTAATTAATGCCTCATGTCACGCCCTTATCAAAGGATTCTCTCTCTAATTAGTGTTTCATCTGCACCCCATCATTGCTGATAGTGAAAGACTGCACTGTCAGTCATTTTCCTCCCTCACATTCCAGTTATCAGCCCTCACTGTCTGGTTTATCTGGTCTGTCTGTCTGTAAGTCTGTCAGTCTGTCTGTCTGTCAGTCTGTCAGTCAGTCAGTCAGTCAGTCTGTCTGTCTGTCAGTCAGTTTGTCAGTCTGTCTGTCTGTCTGTCTGTCAGTCAGTCTGTCTGTCTGTCTGTCTGTCTGTCAGTCTGTCTGTCTGTCAGTCTGTCTGTCTGTCTGTCCCCCTCCCTCTATCTCTCTCTCTCATTCTGATGTATATCAATTACGAGAAATACCCCCAAGAATTGAGGTTGTAAGAACCAGAAAGAATCGAAGTGTCATTTGGCTGCTTTTGAGAAAAAAAGCAAAAAACATCATTTCAGAACAAACCAATCGAATTAAATAGAAGTTTGTAATACTGACATCAACTCTTCCGGTAAATCATTAAAATTCGATTGGTTTATCCTGAAATGATGTTTTTTGCATTTTTCTCGAAAGCAGTCAAAGGGCCCTTAAGGCCTGTCTTATACTATCCCTTCAAGTGTAACTGTTAGCTTTACCTGTAGCTGTGTGAAGTATTCCACTGTCAGCCACTTCCTGCCTCTCCATCACTCCAATTATCAGCCCTCCCATTAGTGAGTGAGTCTCTTGAGCTCAGGTCACACCAATAGCGTTCAGTGCTGTAAGGTTTCGGGGCCTTACACAGCTGATTTACGTAACAGGCTCAGATGTTCCTGGGAGTAGCTTTCTTCTTGTGTAACCCATTGTAGTTCTTCTTCTCCTGCGTTTTCTCTCAGGTCCTATGTGTCTGTGTGTCTCTCTTTCTCTTTCCCTCTGCCTCTCTCTTTGCGTGTCATAATGCTCCTATTTGTTTTACTCTGTGTCTGTCCGTTTGCCTCTCTCTCTCTTACCCTTTCTCTCCCTGTCTCCCCGCCCTTTCTCCATCGCCATCTGTTTCTGCCCCTCTCCCCCTCTCTCTTAATCTCTTTGTGCTTTTTCTCTCTTTCTCCGCCTCTCTCTCTCTCTCTTTCTCTCTTTCTCTTTCTCTTTGTGTTTGTGTGTATTTCATAGTTCTTCTTTCTGTCCTATTCGGTCTGTCTGCGCGTTTTTCTCTCTGTCTCTGTCTGACTGTCTGTCTGTCTGTCTGATCCTCCTCCTCTTCTCTCTCTCTCTTCTCTCAGGCCTCCTTTTCTCTCTTTCTCTGTCTCCGACTGACTCTGCCCCTCTGCGTCCTCTCTCTGTTTTCTTCTGTGTCTCAGATCCTCCTCATTTCTCTCTCTCTCTCTCTCTCTCTCTCTCTCTCTCTCTCTCTCTCTCTCTCTCTCTCTCTCTCTCCCTGCCACCTTGCACGAACAATACAAATAACAACAGTGTGTTATTATATAAATGACGGGTAACAAACCGGTTTATTGAAGAAAGGAATGGATGAATTTAATGACAGTTGCAGACTGGGCTAGATTATTATTGCTTGCAATGTAGGAATCAATAAGTTCACGCACACACCATTATCACGACACTCACTGTGGCTGCAGTTTATTGCCAAATTGCTACAGCCTGGACGATAAAGCTGAGTGATAATTGTACAGATAAATGGATGAATAGATAGACAGATAGAGGGAAGCCAAGCGAGAAGAGGACGACTAGGCTATAACCAGGAAGGGGGGAGGGGGGGGGGGTGCGCCGGGCGAGACCATCAAATAATTAAAACGAAGAAAAATGTTAATATCAACTGAAACGTTCGTCTCAACGTATCAACTTATTCGTCTTTTCCTGTCTAAACAATGAGAGGCTGGTGGGGAGGGGGGGGGGTGTTAGTTTGAGAGAGAGAGGGGGGGGATAGAGAGAGAGGGGTAAGAGAGAGAAAAGGAGACAGAGAGAGGAGAGAGAGAACAAAAAAGAGAGGGAGAGAGGTGTCTGTCTGAGACAGAGAGGGCGATGTTAGAGAGAAAGAGAGAGAGAGAGAATGTGAAAGACAGATAAAGAGGGACGTGTGCATGTGTATGCAGTGTGTGTGTGTAAGAGAGAGAGCGAGACAGGGTTTGAGAGAGAAAGAAAGAGAGAGAGGGTGTGAGAGACAGAGAAAGAGGGACGTGTGCATGTGTATGTATGTGTGTGTGTGTGTAAGAGAGAGAGCGAGAGAGGGTTTGAGAGAGAAAGAGAGCGAGAGATGGTTTGAGAGAGAAAGAGAGCGAGAGAGGGTTTGAGAGAGAAAGAGAGCGAGAGAGGGTTTGAGAGAGAAAGAGAGCGAGAGAGGGTTTGAGAGAGAAAGAGAGCGAGAGAGGGTTTGAGAGAGAAAGAGAGCGAGAGAGGGTTTGAGAGAGAAAGAGAGCGAGAGAGGGTTTGAGAGAGAAAGAGAGCGAGAGAGGGTTTGAGAGAGAAAGAGAGCGAGAGAGGGTTTGATAGAGAAAGAGAGAGAGAGAGATCCCCACAGAGAAACAGAGAGAGACGCATACACACATATACACATATACACACACACACACACACACACAGTTAGGTCCACAGAGCAGCAATCAAACATAAGCGTAACTATACCATGAACATAATGCCGAAGATACCGGGTTCGATTCCCGGTCGGTGCCGGCATGTTGGAAATTTGGAGGAATTTCCTGTCCGTGCTCCTATGGCAGGTAGGATCGAGCACCCAGTCTTCTCGGATAAGGACGAAAAACTCGGAGGGCCCGTGTGCACGTTGCGCACGTTAAAGATACCTTGGCAGTTGGAAATCGAAAAGAGCAGGCCGTACAAGGCGGTTGCCCGGGCAAATTTCTAAAAAAATGAATCCCTACCACAACAAGATAAATAAAATAAGAAACGTGAGGTTGTAAATGCCAAGGGCAACGAACCTCTTAAAATAAAGACCTAAACACAGTCATGTTACAAAGTCCCGCGTAAGAAACAATACCGAAATGTCATAATGGATCAGAAATGAAAAGGAAAAAGCAACTTAAGCAAGAGAACCTGTTGTTAGGGGACCGTGGTGTAATTACAAAGCCGAAGAGAGAAAATACTGAGTGTTGTTCACCGTTCAACTATGGCTTATCATGTAAAGTACCAAGGTCCTTTAACAACGACCAGAATGGCCCCAAAAAGGGAATGCGTCACTTAAAATACTTTTGTTAGGATCTGAAAAAAAAAGCAAAGGGCTAAATTTAGGACAACAGCTGGAATGTTAGACGGAAAGTTATGGAGGCAGAAGCAGAAACGACAAAATGTTAGATACAGCTAATCCGGTGAAATGGCAAGGAAAACCCACCGATGCAGCCCGGCAGAAAGTCGTAAATGATCAGGAGGAATGGAGAGATTCGTAATGGCCCAAGTCATTTGCTCGACAGCTAATAACGATCATACACACGGAAAGACAGAATCCATAAATCGAGGGCGGCACGGTAAACTGTCGTAACGTGGTTTTTACAATTTTTTGCCGGAGAAGCACAAATTTGAACAACTTCCGTTATCAAACTCAACAGTTGCGATTAAAAAAAAAAAAACAACCATTATTTAACCTTTAGTTTTGAGAATTTAAGTCCCAACTTTTAACACAATCTACCGGCTGGCCTCATTTTTTGTTCGTACTCACCTTACCAAATCAGGAGCCGGGCAGCAACACACTCCCAAACACAGGTCATCGGGTAAGAGATTTCTCGTCCCACCGAACACTGCCATGGGTGCTGCAATCTCTGGACTGTGCACCCTAACCCTAACCCTAAAATGACTCTGAACGTCACCGAAAATCCCTGGGATATGTTGGGGCTGTTGCTGCCATGCTCCTGAATTTGGTAAAGTGAGTACGCTACCGGCTGTCTTATGCTGTGACACATAAGCATGCCAAATATCTCATTATGACATATTAAAAACCTACAATAAAATCCTCTTTATGGTGTTCCTTAGACCCCAGGGTGTACGAGTTGGAACAGCATAAATGTATGTGCACTGGTGAGCATGCATGTGTATACTTTAAATTTTAAACTGCAGGTAGATGGGCAATGGCGCCATTTGCCAGGCATTTTCCAGGAAAAAATTCCAGAAACATGATATTCCAAACGATTTGAATGCTTCTGGGTCCATTAAACCCACAGCGTACTCCATCGCGGTGTCTAATCGACACCTAAAGAACAATTTATCAGGATACTCTCTTTAAAAGTATGGTGTCCGTCAGACCCCAGAGCGCACGAGTAGGGATATAACAATAAAATCCTCTTTAGGAGTGTGGTGTATCTGAGACCTGAAGTCGAGTTACAACAGTTTACCGCCCGGCGCTCGAAATGTCCTTTTTTACGTATATAACACTTGTATGCCGGACAAATACGTCATATTGAATGATCGCGCCCAGTTCCAGCAAATTGGCTGTTTTCCCGCAGTCCATGCCAAATTTGAGATGGACAAAAGGGATTTTAGGGCACCAAATTCGAGGCAATTAGACGCGGGTGCCAAATGCTGTAAACAGCCGGACTATAAAAACACAGATGATTAGTATTGATTTTTTCCTTCCCCCATCAGCGCAGAATCAGTTAGAGGCATCGCGGGTGACCTTTCGTTGACCTGTCACGTTTTACAAGCTATTGGATTCTAGACGGCTGAGTCCACAAAATAATTGGGGGAGACAGAGGGAGGTTGGGGGCGGGGGAGGGGGGGTGTCAAGGAAGGGGGTTAGGGGTTTGGGGCGGGGTGGAACCGGCAATATTACGAATTTGGGAATGTTACCAATGTAGTAAAATTAATATGGACCTATTTGATTCTGTTTGTGAAATCTGCAAGTTATTGTCATTCATCCTCCCCACGTCTCCGGCCCAATTTCACTTTCGTTGTAGCATGAATTCTCCACTAAGTCTTTTAGTTTTGTTTGTTTGCGTTTGCCAGCGTGGGGGATTCTGTCTTGCAGCCTGATGTTAAACATTTTTCTTTCCATTGCCCTCTGGGTAGTTCTTAGTTTATTCGTGAGCTGTTTTGTGATCGGCCATGTTTGACAAACATAATTATGTAATCGTTGTAAGAATGCACTAATTGAATACCTTGCTTCTTGGGGGGACATTGGCAGTTAGAAATTCCAAACTGCCCATAAGGAGCTTTGAATACCAAACATAAAATTAGTAACGAAATAAGAGTGTGGTAGGCGCAAAAGTGGCTGTTACCGTGCTGACACACCGTAAAACTCAAACTCAAACTCAGTTTTAAACTCCACAAGATAACGGTCACATTGTGCTAGGAAAAAAGCAAAAGGATAGACAGAATGTAACAGGAGGTCAGGACAGAAAGACACCCTACCAGACGCGCTCACCGACCACCCACGTAATATTAATAAGTGGAAACTGTGGCTAAGCTAATTATTTCGCTAAATGGATGGATTGGTAATTTTGCAACAAAGGTGAAAGACAACGTTCATTTATTATAGAACGGGAAACAGTGGCAACGTTTTTGAAAGGGCCAAACTGGAAGTAGAGAGAACAAGGCGTTAATGTAAATGTGAGTGAAAGACGACGAGATAGGACAGAAAACTTCACTTTGTGCAGACCCCAAGGTTTATTAATATTTAGTCTAAAAACCCGTTTTCTTAAAAGTATTTTGACTGTTGATGGAATTTCTGTGCCATGTCTGGTAAATAGGGTGCGCACGTGTGTGTGCGTGCATCCGATCGTGCGCCTGTTTATATGCATATAATGGTGGATTATTATTGTTTTTCTCCCTGTAAAGTGCACTGAGCTGTCAGGAAAAAAATGCTGTTTAAATCCACTAAGTCTTTATTCTTCTTACTATTTTTAAAGAATATTGGACTGTACAATGAAATCAGAATATTAGTGATTTTCATTTTTTTGTCAGGTCTTAATGCTTTTGAGATTTGATTGAATTTTTGTTTCATTCTTTTGAAATAACTAGCTGAGTTGCCCGGCCCTGCCCGGGATAAATCGATTTATTAGTTTCAGTTCTGGGTGATTATTATGGACCTGCTTCATTTTGCCTGTTCCTTTAGCTTTATTTTATTTTTGTTTGTTTGTTTTTAGATACGTTTTACTGCTCTCCCTTTGCGCGTTGACATCCTGCGCATCCCGTCAGCATCCGTCAAATGGCAATGATTTGCGCACGGGTTAGTTTGTTTGTTAGTGAACACATCGCAGGAAGTGATAACGTCATGTGTAGGCGGAAGTGGGCTATTATTAGAAACACACCTCAATATCTTATTGATCGTAAATTTCGGATCAAACGCTCTCGTGAATTTAGTCTTTAATTATAACCGCATTTACCGATTAACTCACAAATAACAAAAGGTTTTGTTTGTGTATAGCGATAGGAACAATGTTCGCTATCCCATAATTCTTTGTGCCAAATTTCAGGTCGGTGCGTTGTGTAGTTTCCGAGTCCATAAGACTATTAGGGGTCTTGTTGTAGCTTTATTATATAGATTTATACCCAACATGATGTAAATACAATCATGTTTCATTTTAATAACTGGCATCACATTGTTGACCACTTTTTTCAATTTTCGTATAAGGCCTCTCAGCAATGAACCGTACGGGGTACCATTCAATTGCTATGGGTCTATTGCTGTAAAGGACTGAAAATCAGTTAAGACTCAAGCTTCACCCGCATAGACCTACTAAAGACGAGAGAAAAGCAAACTCAGTATGCAATCGTCTCAGTACGTACTCCCAACACGGACATTCGTGGCGATAAATTCAGTCAGATCACGAACAGCCACGAAAGAAATTTACACAAGACCACAAACAGCAATAGCAACAACACCATATTCAACAACAACGACATCACCACCACCACAAACAGCAACAACAACATCATCAACAGCAACATCAACAACATCATCAAATAGCATCAACAACAACATCATCAAGAACAGCAACATCATCCACAACAACATCAACAACAACAGCAACATCATCAACAACAACAACTACATCAACAACAACATCAACAACAACAGCAACATCATCAACAACAACATCAGCAACAGCAACATCATCAACAACAACAACTACATCAACAACAACAGCAACATCATCAACAATGACAACTACATCAATAACAACATCAACCACATCAACTACATCATCAACAACGCCAACACAACAACAACAACATCAATATTTCCCGAGTACTGAGAACATAAAGATCAGGAAGACTGATAAGGCAATAAAAGCTGTTTCCTCTTCCATCATTTAGAGCGCGGATCCAACCATATCTTTGAAATCTACCACGCCTTCCCCCTCTACTTCTGTTTCACTCGGCCTCAGTCTAGCTTCGATCGCGTCTAATATATCATTAGCTGTCTGTGGATACATACAGGCGAAATACGATCTCCAATACTCTGAAAAGCCAGGTCACAGAACCATTTCCTGCAGGTCAAATGTTCAGCTTCGTCTAAGTACATCTTCGGACTCGAGGACGCTTTCCACGAAGAGTATATTTTACGTACGCATTTTTTTCCTTCCAGAGGTCGTGCGCACTTTTCATTTCCATGATGCGTTTTTTTTACATGCCCCGCGGAAATGCTCACAATAAAGTAGTAGGATGCGTATTTTAAAACCACACACATCTTCTGCACTTGCTGTTTCGATCCGAAATACTACGAAAAACGCACCAAAATTACGTACGAGGTATGGAACCAAGCCTTAACTGGATGAACTAACAGAGGTACTGCAATTAGTCCTGGGGTACTGGATACTGAGTAAGCTTGTGCGAGAGACAATGAAATTACGAACACATTACATGTAACCAAGCGTTCGCTGTTTCCTTCTTCACTGTGAATGATTAGTTACGTGTACTGTAATCAGTAGCTTCATTCTGGTGTATTCTAACAATTCAGGGAGTTAGAATAATTAGAAGAGCTCTAGGTGCCAACTGCACTTAGATCCCTTCTGTTTCTAAACCCCCTGAATTTTGCCTAATAATTGAGGGGGTTGGAATTAGAAGAGGTCTAAATGCCAATTGTACTTAGATCCCTTCTCGTTTTAAACCCCGCAATTTTGCCTTGCCGATGACCAAACCCTTCTCTATTGTGTGCGAGCTTTGAATCCACGTCGTTTACAAATCAACCTAGCGGGTCATCTTTAAAGTGCGTACGCTCGGAAGGGAGGGGAGGGGAGGGGGTGCCCCAAGTATGCGAAATGCGTACATGGAGGCGGGTCAAATATACCCAGGGGGCAGCCTTACGTCAATCCATAGAATTGGTAGGATTACCCGGGGGGGGGGGTTCCTACATCAGACCCACGTCGGTGCCGTGTCGTAACCAGCGGATTTACGTCGGAACGATGTCATTTCTATGTGCAATCGACGTCAATCGCACGCGTCGGATATCCGTTGGTTTGACGACTGGGTAGTCAAAAATGGAGCGTGCAGACCTTGAGGATTCCCTCCAATCTATCTCATTCGGCTCCGAATTATAATCATTCCACCCAAACCCACCCTGCCACTTCCATCTCGGACATTTAAAATGGAAGCAAAACAAATAAAAAAAAGTTTAATCCAGCGAGTGAGAGTTTGCTTGCAGCAAGCGATGCTGGCACTGGATAATTTTGTTTCGTAAAACAGAACAACACGATGTCCTTGGAAATTGCGTTTTTTTGTGCAGTCAGCTGCAAGCGTGGAGGGTTTTAAATAAATAAAAACTGAACCGTTTACAATTTCTAATCCCTGGATGAATTTAAGAAGAATTTCAAATTTCAGGTTTTAAATTTATTGCAGGCCCAAAGGCCAGTTCAAAATATACACAAGAACCATACAAATATGATTTGAAAAGAAGAAAACATACAAACAAAACGCACTCGGTTATTCACTCGGTTATTGCTGCATAGTAGGACATCTTATACATTTATTGGTAATATTATGCAATAAAATGTAAATTGATTGATAAATGTCAACAACAATCATCGTTCTTCAATTCTCTCTCTCTCTCTCTCTCTCTCTCTCTCTCTCTCTCTCTCTCTCTCTCTCTCTCTCTCTCTCTCTCTCTCTCTCTCCCCCCCCCCCACCCATTCTCCTCCCCCCCGGGACATCGACGCTCTGAAGACGGCCATCAATCAGAAATGTAGGAAATTCAAAGTTTACGCAGTAATACTGAAAAGTATCTTGCAATGTGGTGGTTTCTCCCTTTGCCCAACTTCAAATCTCACTAGTTCATATTCCGATTCGTGCCTCATGGGGTCTGTGCGACCCAGACTTTTCAAATAAAGACAAACTACTTAACACTACAGCATTTTGCATATATAGGGTCTGATAGACCCAGACTTCTCAAATAGAGAAAAAACACCAAAAACAATAGCGATTCGCATCTCGTGGGGTCTAGCAGACCCAGACTCTCAAATAGAGAAAAGCCACCAAACACTACCAATTCGGATCTTGTGGGAGTGTCAGACCCACACTTCTCAAACAGATTTTAATACAAAACGAAAACTACAGATTCATATCTCATGGGGACCTGTCAGTCCGAATTTGAATAATAAACTGCTGTATTGGGGGTGTGGGTCTGACACACTACGAGGGCATAATAGGAATAAATCAAAATGATGGTCAGTGGTCACTCACTGATTTCTGTGAAGAAACTGTTTTTCTGACAGACTGGTTAAAACACTTTAAGAGAATATGTCAAACTCTGGGAGGGAAAATACAGTTTGTTGCAAAGTTGTGGGAAAAAAGGCTCTTTGGGTACCGATTCAGGTATGGGGGAAATTCTAACACTGTTAAAAAAACCCAGGCCCTTGTTTGATTCCTTGTTAATTTATAATCTTCTTTTCATGTTTTTTTTTTTCAGCCCTCAATTCTTGCCGAGGACCGAACGGTCAACTGGCCGGTAAGTAAACAACTTTCACTTTCAGCGATTGTTCTTCGTGTGTCTCTTGATGGTTTGATCAAACAGGAAGTAAGATCACTTAATTCCACTTTTCTTTCATTGCTGTCATCTTTACAAAGCAACCATTACTACCCTATAAGGCCATAATGACATTTTTTTGTTCCAACTAAATAGTTAATGAAGGTTAATGATATAAGATGCACTCAAAGCGTTCCCGTACAAAAAGGCAGTTAGCTGATCGGGTATGATGTTAGACTTAAGTTTTGCCAGTTTCTGGGACAGTTACACGTACTATTTTGGCACGGACAATAGTAGAAAACAAGATTTTGGGGAAAACCCTGCTAGTTGAATGTAGGTCAGCCATCAAATAGAGTGGTGAGTGGAGAAGGTGAGGCAAACAACTGGCCATGAGTAAAGCTCAGACTACTCACATCAACTGACTATAGTTCGTTCCAAAATTCATGTCCACAGAAAAACTTTATTTTCTCAAAAAAGACTTTACATTCAAATTTGAGATTTTGCATGCAGTGTTAGAATTTCAATGACGTTATGAATCCGAAAAATGAAAGTGCAGCTTTTATAGTTTTTGCAATGTTTGTCTCACTCAAGAGCAAGGTTAAGGTCACAGAATTTGGGAATTTTTGGTAAAGTTGGTGAAGCCTATTGGGTGTAATTCCTTGAGTTTTCATCTCCTCAGTGAGAATGCCGCTTTTGATCTCCACCATTTCCCCATTGTTTCATCAAGTTTTCCCCAATCTTATCTTCCCGGTGTGGCATTTAATTGGGATCCCCTGATTTTGGAACCCTGGCACAAATACTGTGATAATATCACAAAGATGTTCTTCCGTCTAAATAATGATGATAGGCTTAAGTGCCTCCCGGTCCAAATATATCAATACAGTTGCCCATATCCTGTCCATTCCATAAAAGTTACGCCTTCCTTCATCAGTTATAATCAGAGGATGGGGAGAGATCAAAACTATTTTTATGTTATCAAATTTGTACCATGTGGTCCAGATTTACTGGGGACTAAATATAATCTCAAACAGGTGTTTCATATATCGGTGCCAAAGTTTTTCATTGATCCAGTTCAGTGTCTTTGAATGAATAATAATCATGAGAGAGAGAGAGAGAGAGAGAGAGAGAGAGAGAGAGAGAGAGAGAGAGAGAGAGAGAGAGACAGACAGACAGACAGACAGACAGACAGAAAGAGAGAGAGGGAGAAAGAGAGACAGAGAGAGAGAGAGAGAGAGAGAGAGAGAGAGAGAGAGAGAGAGAGATGATGGACGGGTGGATAAATGGATGGACGGGTGGATAAATGGATGGATGCATGGATAAAAACATATGTTTTCTTTCATTCCAGGATATGGCACCTCAGTATCAGGCAGACAGGGGGATAGGGGAGAGTGAGTACTCGAACACCTTCACACAGCAGGTAGGTTCACCGTGGGGGGGGGGGTGAGGGGGGGGGGCTTAGGGAGTGAGTAGGTAGAGGGGATGGCCTCCCTTAAAGGGCAATATCTCACCGGTAGTCATTACTTCATCTTTTTCCTCCTTTGTTTGTTTGACAAAATACTGTTCCAGTGATCGATCTCTGGTGATTGGCTGCCACAGGTATGCTGGTTCATTAGAGCTATTCGTTCACTGGCTGGCAAAGGGCCCATTACTTGATGAAAAGAGGGCATCCATAAGAGTACATCACTCGGGTGGGAGGGGGGAGGGGGGCTTGCTCTCGGGGTGCGAAAAGCTTAAATTAGTGGGGGTGGGAGGTATCAGGGTTCAGGGTAATGTATGCACGCTTTCGAGTTGTGGTAATGAATTGAACAATTTTGGTACTATTTCTATTCTTTGCAGCAAATTCAGTTGTGGAATCATACGAAAATCAGGTTTCTGATGAAAAATCCCCCCCCCCCCCCCCAAAAAAAAAAACAACAACCCCAAAACTCGCTGACCGGTGCTGCACTGTGGCGACGACGTGTCTGCTCCAGTTGTAACTAGGCTGCAATGATACTCAGGCAAATTTCCCAATGGGATTAAAGACGTATACATGATATAAAAATACAAAACACATGGTCCATGCTAAAATACCAGTAACCGTTTTAGACTATCAAGGTCCTATAATGGACACTCTTCATTCTAACTGTCCCAGGCTCGTACACTTGGGGGTGGGGTAGGGATGAGGGCTGGATGTATGAAACCCGTGCATGAGGGGGGCGGGTGGGGAGCAAAATCGACCGCACGTACTTTATGGATGGCCCCCAAATGTCAGGTCAGATGAGGGGGTGGAGAAATGTCTGGTAGTCGTGGTTCTTTATGATCAAAAGCAATGGAAGAACAGAGAGCTGACAGACAGGGCTAATTCAGCCAGACAGTTGAATTGCTAGAGCAGTGGTTCTCAACATTTCAAAACCTGTCCCCAGAGCCGTCTTAATGCACGAACAAACTGGACAGTTCCGCAAGTGCCCCAAGGGTTTCGCCGGCTCCATGCATGCAAATTTACATTGGTTTTTGAAAAGGGCAGAGAGTATGCAATTATAGAGAGATCACACTTCCGCCAAATCGCGAAACTAGGTCGCTGCGGTAAACAAGAAACTGAAGAATTGAAAGAGACCGCGTTCACCAAAGACAGTGTGCCTATCTGATTACGGTGGTTTGTTCATATTTTTGGGCTGATTGAAACTATTTAGAGCCGTTTGTAAGCTCTTATGCCCCGTGGAAATGCACAAACGAGTATTGTTTACCGCAGCGACCTACTTTCTGCTCCATGCTAACAGTGGTTTCGCGGCGCCTCCCGTGTCTCGCAGTGCAAATCGACCAATAGTGAAACCTCTCTATACATACATGTGTATACTCGCTGGAAAGGGGAAGAAAAGCTTATTGCTTTGCCCAGGGGTCCATAATGATGCTAAGACGGCCCTGCCTGCCCCTCCCTACATTCCTGACTCAACTAAATCTCACTATCCCTCTGGCGCTGGCTTTGAGTTTGAGTTTGGGTGTAGGCCCGGCGCGCACTATGTTAAAATTAACCACCCGTTCAATGCAAGCAATCTTTGGCGTGGTGTGCAGCACTGTAAACTCTTTGCCAAGCAAGCAAAAATCTCCGTTTGCACGCCGTGCAGCATGCGAAACAGGATAGTGCGCGCCGGGCCTTAGTGGCGTGTCGACACGATAACGGCCACTTGGCGCCTTTCACGCTTTTTTCCATTGTGTTACTTTGGGTAAGTTTTCAGCTTTCAGATTCTCATAAATAAGACCAAATTAAAGTGAAATTAAAAATCTAACTGGAAAAGGTCAATACCGTAAAGTCTGTCTGTAACAAGAATTCTGTAAATATGATATTGATGAAAATCTGCTAAATCAAAGTGCAGATTTAGCCCTTCTTCACAAACGACAAGATGCGCAGCGCGTCCAAGTCAGAAAAGAATGATTATTTCATGGATCCGCAGGCATTTCGGGTGTGCGCTAAATCCAGACATTCTGTTTAAATGTAGCTGACAGTCAGTTGGCAGCCACACGCTAAACAGCAACTTACAGCCCTTGGGGGCCCAAACAGGCCCTCTGAGGCCTAAGACAAAAACAAAACAACAACAACAAAACAACACTGAGAAAATAAGAAGAGGGGGGGGGGGGTGAGCCAAGGCGAAACAAATTCAACAACAAACAAGAAAAACGTCACCAGAAAGAATGTTGTTAGGGACGCGTAGTGCAATTACAAAGCCAAATAGAGAAAATACTGAGTTCTGGTCATTGTTCAGCAATGGCTTATAGTGTAAACTACTACGCTCCCCTAACACAACATCCAGCCACAAGAAAACAAGGCAAAAAATGCCTCAGGCATAGCATCTTGTAAAAACGGAGATCTTTCAGACATTCATATCTCATGACCTTAATATTTTTCCCCGCAGCAATTCAGCTAGTTTATGTTTCCAGACTCAACAGAGCAAAATAAATGCGGATCTTGGTATTTCACAATACGTGATATTGTTTTATGAAAAAAAGGGGTATAAAGACTAAAACCAAATTCTTACACGATATTCAAACGACATTTCGCGTTGCAACCAGCTTCCCCCTTTGTTCCATTTCCATTTCCACTTTGCGGTGAGCGAAAATAAGCTATTAAGCTGGGTTTACATATGTACGGAAACGGAAACGGAGACGTCAATAGACCCTTCAAGTAGTGAAATAGAAGGAATGTTTCCATGAGTATGGCTGAAAACACTCTTTCTTTTTACTAGTTGATGGATTTTTATGTTTCCGTTTCCGTACGCATGAAAACACGCCTTTCTTCGTACAAAGTGATAACCCAGATAAAAAGGTACAGCTAGAATTTAATTTCATTCAGTGGTGTTAAAAACTGAATTTGGTCTAGTTTGACGAATACGGTCTTTTACAGTGGCTCGATGGAAATTGACTGTTGTTGAGGGACAGTAGACTAACTACAAAGCCGATTAGAGAAAATACTGAATTGTGTTCACTATGTAGGGAACGGGATTGAATGACACAGTTACTATATTTAGATTTACGTCATGGGACATTCGAACTGTTCAACGCGGCGGTTAAGCACACTTATGGACTTTGTACACACCTTTCGTGTGCGATTAATCTTGGTACCTCGAATCGCCCTTACAAAGTCCATAACAACTGTGCTTAACCACCCGCGTTGAACAGTTCGAATGTCCCATGACGTCATCGGTAAATTTAAATATAGTAACTGTGTCCTTAAATCCCGTTCCCTACAGTTGTAGCTTACAATGTGAACTACTTCGGTCCCATAACAACAGTCACATTGGCAATTTTAACAGTTTTACGCCCCCCTGAAATCCCCAAAGTTTCCCCCGGTTTAGGAATCACTGTGGTGGACTATTGCTTTAAACCACAGACAGCAGTAATACTGAAGTACTGTATGTCTGGCTTGATTACACTGGGAGTCTGTTATCGATCTGGTTCCTTTGTTTGAAGATCTCTTTAAACTGGTAGAGATGTGCCGGGTGATATTGGATACGGGAAATATGATAAACTGAAATGACGCATGGCGTTTCTGTGGGGTTTGTGAGGACTTGGAGAAGGTGGGGGGGGGGGGGTAGAGGGAATCAATAGACTGTACAATTAAAAGCCATAAATGAGGGTGGTACAAAAATAAAAGCCATACTTCATAAAATAAACCAAACAATGACCACGAAGGGGCAGGGGGGACAGCAGAGTCTCAAAACAGTGATTTTCATCTTTAACCCACCATGCACAATCTTAGTTCATCCGCCTTGTGTCTGTGAAACCAAAGTTCGAAACAGGAGCTGCAACACAAATAGTTGAAGCCACTTATTCAGTGGCAAGAAGGAAGATGTAGATTTCAAGACTTCAAAGAATCGATTTTCTCATTTTTACATTTTTGTGACCATGTTTTTTTTTGTCGCTATCTGAATATATAATAAAACTGGTACTTTTTCGACACCCCAAATCGCATTGCTCTTTTTTCAACTCATGCTAAGTCGAAAATGATGTTTCGTGTAAGTTTCCTCGGTTCTAGGGGCTAATTTCAAGTGGATGCAAAAATATTTATGATAATAACCCCGATTGCAAAGACAGGGTTGACTCTTGTCGGTACTATTTCGCCGCCCCCTGGGGGAAATTCGGCGTAGATCGGCACTATGGTGGCCTTATCTCTGACATTCCAGAAATCAGACATGACGAGACCTACGTGATGTTGTTTATAGGCCTATCATGTTTCCCCCTCTGCATAAGGTCTTTAGTATGGTTGTAAAAGTGATAGATAAAATTAGATCGCAAAAAGGGAAGGACTTGATAGTTTGACAAAATTGAATATGTTAGTTTATGGCCAGACTTTTATGATCCATGTTTGTAACGATAGGTTGGCTGGGTGGCGAAAAAGTACCAGTCTACAATCCTTCCCAGCACGCCATTTCTGACCCCCATCACAAAAAGTATTTAAATTAGTATAATTAGTTATCCCCCCTGATTCAGGGAATACATACAGATGTGATTTTTAAAGTTGAGTTTCGATCAGCAGTGTGTAATTTGAGGTGCAGGACGAAATTTCCTGTCATACTTTTTAATTCTACTGGAAGGAAATGCCTCCCCCCCCCCCCCCCACTCCCCCCCCCCCACCCCGCTCAGAATGCCAGAACACTTTCTTCTGTTCAATTCAGTCGTGGCTCAAAATCAACGAAAGCATAAAAAATATAGCGAACTTCAAGGCCTTTTAAAATATGCCCCAGTACACCTTTACGTCTTTCTATGGATAATATGATATTTTGTAGAATATCAGGTTCAGCTATTAAAAAGCCTTTCATGATTACACTGGAGGCCTTAGTTCCTTTGTAATACGATACACAGTTTGTGCACCAGTTCACATGGAATAGTATAGTACTGACCAAAATGGTGTAGAAATTTCTGAACAATCATTGTCTGAGTTTAATATACAAAGCGAAGCAGTCATATTTTCCTGCAACGAAGCACAAGTGAACGGCCGGTTTAAAAAACAAAACAAAAAGCAAATGGGCAAAAAATGCAGTTTTGAGAAAATTGACGACAGAATTTTTTTTTTTTTTTTTGGTCACTGACGAATTCCTAGATCTAATTTATTTTCTGATGGATTATCTGTGCTTGGGACTATCGATTGGAAAGGAAACCTCTCATAAAGTTAGAGTAGCGCCCATGCATATGCGAGAAATCGCTAATTTCGAAAAAGACGGGATCGCCCCCCCCCCTCTTTTGTCTTTATAATGGATCAAATGCCAGATGCCCAACTTGCATTTCAACGCTTAAGCGTCATCATTTCCTTCTTAATTGGTCTCATTCCACTCTCATTCAGATGGAGAGTACAAGACTTTCTGTGAAACGCCTTGAGCAAATTGTTTGGATTCGGCGCTATGTACATGATCTTCCTTATTATTATTATTATTAAAATTATTCCCAAGAGTCATAATCGTATCGAAGTTAAAACATCGGTTCATTTTAAGAGTAACGTTAATCCTGTATTGGCTAACCTTACAAATACATGTAATTATATCCTGAAGATAAACTTGGTTGCAGAAAGTGAACTTGTCAATAACGTTTGACATTAGTTGTGTTGAAATACTTGTGTATCAATAACTCATAATTTTGATGTCTAAGGAAGATTGGTGAAATATTCAGTAATTTAAATTCCTAATCAAATGTTATGTAACATACCGTTTACTTTGTTGCACACGAGTAAAAAACTTTGCATTGCTTTCCATTTACCAGAATCGGAGTCTGAGTGCACCTGTTTACCCAAAGGTCAAAACAGCCATCATGCAGTTGCCCCTTTACCCCACACGTTTTCACGTGCAGAGAGGATCGGAGTACAGATTTGGAAATGACGAGAAAAGGTGAGTTGGAGTGTTAACCCGTCAGCCCCTATATATATATAGACAGACAGAAAGACTGACTGACGGACAGACGGACAGGAAGAGGAGGGTTGGGGGGGGGGTAGAGGTGGATGGATGATTGGATGGATTGATGGAAGGATGGATGGATGGACGGTTGCATGAATGGATGGATGGATGGATGGACGGATGCATAGATGAATGGATGGAGTGAATTTGATTTAATTCTTAACATTTCTTAAGAGTTACAATGTGAACCAACTCCTTCAGAATGTTTTGTGTGAAATGAGACATTCCCTAACAGTTTACTGAAGCTCAATGCTACAGTTGTCAAAGGGGGATATAACTTGTCCACTCCACAAGCAAAGCGCATAGCAGCATTGTTTCCCTTTGCAAAGCTTGTTTCTTGCTCGTTGTCATTGGCTGCCTGACTCGCTGAAACATCCATGACGCCATTCATTTCTTACACCTCATCAGATTCCTTCACTGTCCAGTTATGACCATGAAAGAAAGAATTCCACTTTCATTTACTTACACCAAACTAAAAGTATAATGGCAGAGGAAATACATGAAATTTTGCAGAAATACCTAAGTTTATTTATTGTTTCTGCTGACGGTGCACTCAGAATGAATCCGTTAGTTTGTACGTCATTGAATTGTACCAAATATACTATCGTTTCTAGTATCTCTGATTGTACGAAACTCACTTAGGATTCTGGCCAACAACGGATAGGTTTTCCATTCAAAGTTGATCTGCCTTCACGTTTAAGGCTAAATATTTTAAATATAAATAAATAAATAAATGAAACGAAAAATTTACGACTGGGCAGCGACCGTGGAGATCGCTCTGAATAAGTCTAAAGAAAGTATAGTTCATTCGGGAGATTGACCTAAGAACATAAATCAGCGGATCCAATGTAAGTGCAGCATAAGATTATCCCATTTTATTGTGTTTTCTTAGCAAGATGAGTGAGCACCAGAGAGCATTTGGTCGTAACGATGGCATGGAGGATTTCTCAGACAAACTGGCCCGCGGGGAGACAGGAGATGTCAGGAGCAGGATGAAAGCTCTGGAGAAACAGACTAGCGTCTTCAGGACTGGTGATTACAATGGTCCAGGTAAGAAGAAATTAAGTACCAACATGGGCCAGGTATAGTGTATCTGTTTGGTCTTTTCTGAAAACTTCATATTGTCCATGGGATCATTTCAATAATAGGTCCTTTTTTTCATCTACATGGTCGTTATATAACATAATAAAACGGTATGATAGGGACAAATAGCTGTTTACAGCTGTAACGCTGAATACGCTACATAAAGCAAGTTTGGGCGGTCGAGGGCGATTTAGTTAAACTAAACAAAAATAACAAAAAAAGAATTTATCTTTCACCTGTGGAGGCAATACACCGTGTTTGAATATCGATAGGTGAAGCCACCGTGATGATTTAAATGATCATAACATGTAATTTATTATTGCGGTCACTCATTTCTAGTTTCCCTCTTGGAATAAATCTATGCATATCGAACCCGTTTCTAAGCCGCAAAGGAATATTACAATAGTTAACAGTAAATGCCATCTTGTCGAATCGAATCTATTAGATTGTATTTTTGACAAGCTGAAATGTGTGGACATTGACCTATTCTTGCTTTATCTTATTGTAATCAAAACGATTTCAGTATCATAAAAAGTATAATATTTCTTACTTCTTTCCACTCTCTTCTCATCCATGGAAATGCTCACACGTCAGCCGGCAACGTGGATTCCACTACTGTCAATGACTTCGGGCCCCGCACCAGACCACCAGCTGAGATTTTCTCCAAGAAGGCAGGGTAGGTCTTTTTTGGAACTGCCTCTACTTGTTACCGGTAGGACATCCGCATTTGTTAGCACCGTAGAAGGACAAAATATATGATTAACCCTTTCAGTACCGAAACAACATTCCTGCTAACTCTTTACTGCTGCGACAATTACAGGTTTTGTCCCTCCATTACCAGCTTTTAATTATAGATGAATAGCCTGATTAAGATTTATGTTTACCATTGAAAATAACTGAAATACGTGGACTTGAGAAAATCTAGCTATTCACGGAGTCAGAATTCAAAGGCTTAAAAATTCCTTTACTCCCAGAAATTGGTTGGATGTATCATATTTCACAAAGTACAAAAGCGAGACGTGCACAGGTGACTTGTTGCGTTGCAGTGGCGTCATATGTTTTGAAATCAAAGCTAATAAATGGAGAGACGCATACATATGAGATACGAGCATATTGCAGAGTCACCGGGAAGATGAAACTAAGATACGACTGCAACACAATAGAAAATTGCATGTGCGTGCCTGTGCATGAACTCACCAAACTTTGGTAAAAAGGAAATGTGCTACAGGCAGTCTGAAACTTGGGAGAATTGTCAGAGGTCTGTTGGACCTCCCTGACACCACACTATATCTCTTACTGAAGAGCTCAACTCCAGTTTTCAACTTAATGTTAGTTTTTGTTGTTGTTGTTGTTGTTTTGATATTATGTGTGGAATGTAACCGCTAACATCAACAAGATTCAAGCTCAGCGGCACAGAAACAGGTTCAGAACTTGCCTGAATCAGATGAAGCGTTTCTTGATGAGATCATGATTATCTGCCGAATATTGTACTACCAGCTCATTGGGGGTGGAAAAGGGACGATCATAAAGTACATGAATTCGATTTTTGGCAATTTCTGACCCCCGGCCCCTTCACCCTATGTACACTTTAACCCCCCCCCCCACCATATCCCCTTCACAAGCTTACAGCTGTCATACTGGTCAAGTTCATGATAAGGCCTTGACATTTGAAACTGATATTGTACATGGACTACTTGACAGCCTATATAAACAGCGTATATTCGAGTTTTATGTAATCCTACAGCTAATTGTGTTGAAATGAAATTTATAAAACCTAACTTTATAATTGATTACTGTAAGTGAAAAGCATTTTGTGCTCCCTAGGCCATCCCCGCCCCCCCCCTCCCTTTATGTACAGTTTTACCCACTTCCGGCCGACTTAAGTACTTTATTCATGACCCCGACATGAATAAAAATTATTTGGAATGATTTCAGTAATGAGGAAACATTGTATCAAATAGACTGGTCAATGTGCTTAAAATTTTTTGGGTTCAATTTTGGTTTTGTACAGTCTGAGATCGGCCAAGTCTGTTGGCGCACCAGGAATTGGCGGTCTTGACAGCGCAAAGACACGCCCAACTACGGATATTCCGAACATGCTGACGTCCTACGCTAGAGATCACACCGTACCAGGTGTCTTTAACGGTCTGTTTCATTTTGTTCTTAATTTTTTTAAAATTTATTATTACTAATTGCGACTCTGTTCTCACGTCTGTCTTTCTCGCTCGCTTTGTACTTCGTCCCAGGTTCACCACAAGGATGCATCTCATGACACCATTACTCGTCCTGCGTGCCTTTTTAAAAATCGAAAATCGTCCTTATTTTCGTTTTGATATTTCAGTTATCCCATCTTAGTTCTTGTTTGTTCGAACTGCTCTTTTGCACAGCCGAGAAATTCGACATTACACGTTTTGCGGCTTTAGTTATTATGCTAAGAAGTTAGAATAAATTGGAACTGTGAAACAGCTTGATAAGTGCCACAACGCATTTTAAACATGTGTCAGTGTGCATTTGTTATACTTCTTCTACATACTACAAGATGTCCAGCTTTTCAGAAAATAGAACAAACAAGAACCAAAGACGCATTATGTTGAGCCCCGTTTCACATTTAAACATTATTCCTTACATCGAAACGTTAGCCCAGGTTTCTACTATAGGCATATTGCGGATATCGGCCATTTTAGTTGTCAGGACCGGCGCTTAACCATGGCGATGGTAGCATTGATTTTGACTCGTTAGCTGATTTGCACTGTGAGCACTTCAGGCGTCGCGAACCAATCGGCGGCGAGCTAAAAAAAAGTTCACTGCAGTAAACAATGACACGTGCGTTCACGCACATGGAAGACATTCGGTCAATTCTTTCACTTCCTTTCCTTTGTTTACACGGATGGTAGGGAATCTGACCAGCTTGGATCCATCCGTTCCACCCCTGACATAACAGTCAACTGGAATGCAACCAGCAGGCATTTTAACCGCTTAGACATATCTCGAAGTTACACTCGTCAGCTGATCCACCCGCCATTTTAGGTGTCGGAAGTACAAAACAAAAACACTCTGTGACGTCATTCGCAATGGGCCTATCTGAACTGTTCACTAAGTATATGTTTGAAAACAGCGAGCGACTAAATGAAATTGAAACATGTCTTTGTTCTGACATACTCTATTTATGATTTTCTTTCATCAACTTCCAGACGCTGAGGAGGGTCGTCAAGGCCAGACCAATGCTCACTTCAAGGTAAAAATGTCTGATTACAATTCTCACAAAATACGTTTATGTACGGACTTTCACTACATTAAAAGCACCAGATACTATTGATAAGTTCATTACATAATATTATAAAAACCACAGAAAAACTGTGGGGTTTCATATTCTATTTTTATTTATTGTACAATTGTTTTATCTGTTAAATTTTCCATTTTTTTCCCTTTCTGAAGGCTGTTCTGTCTTCCGTTTTAGTTTGTGCTTCATTGTATCGTTTGGGTAATATTTCTTATGTGAGGCTTTGCTACATACAAAGTTTTCTTATTGCCAATTTTTGGACTTTAAGTTCCTGACATGTACGTTTAGCAGGTTGACAAGACCTAGCCCCCCCCCCCCCCAATCCCTCCTTCAGTCCCAGGTTAGAAACCAATGCTGGAAAACATGATTTACTTTACCCCCCCCCCTTCAAAAAGCCTCGTTTTTGAAACAGTGAGTATATTAATAAAATTTTTGTCTTAGCATGTATACGCTCTGTCCAGTCCAGTTTACGTGCATGCGTTTATTGCTCTGTCGCTCACTAATTTTCTGTCGAACGTTTCAGTTTGCCCTTGAAAACTGATTGAGCAAAGATAAATGGCACCCCCCCCCAACACCTCCCCGCCACACACCCTGGTCTGTTAGCACACCCGTTCACAGATATGCATGCACTCCGTGTAACCACCCACGCAAGAGGTCTTCATCACATTTGGGCATCAAGCCACTCACGGCAGCTCTGATCTCAGGCGGTCATCCATAAACTACGCACTCTCGTTTTACTTATTTATTTATCATTATTATTTTTTTTTTGCCATTTACTTCTGGGTGGATTTTTGACATTCAATTTTCCGTTTCCGTAGCCACGAAAACACGATCTCTGCTTTCCAAACGCAGGAATTTACCCTCCCAAACAAGCGCACATACTTTTTGGATGGTCCCTGGCTGCGGAAAAAGAACAGTCCTGTGCCTAACATGATTATTATCAATGATTTAAACACCACCACCACCACCACCACCCCACCCCCCTCCTCTCCACCCCACCAATTATCCCGAAATGATGACAACCGCATAATCACGCAAAAGGTCATTATCCTATCATAGCCCCAGGAGGCCAAAAATACAATTGGAGGGAGCTCGACTACATTTTTTCATGTGAACATTCGAGAACGAGGTCAATTTTCTAATCATGGGACAAAATTTGGAAGAATTTGGAAAGCTTGTCTTTCCTTTTCCTTTGCCTTTTGTTGTATCGAATCTTTATTATTTCTTAAGCGAAGCTTTTCGACATGCAGTTTTTGCTTTTTCTTTGTGCCATATTTTGATTTTGACAGACAACTAGATTATAATTATCCTGCTTACACATTTAAATAAACAACAAAAAAAAAATTGCTTACACATACAAAAAAGAACTTGCTTACACATGAGAAAAATTGCTTGCATTATAAAAAAGTTGCGTACACAGAAAAAAAAAAAGCTTGCTTATACATGAAAAAAGTTGCTTACATTATAGAAAAAAATGCTTACACAAATAAAAACTTGCTTTATTCAATTAAAAAACTTGCCTTATTCAATTAAAAAACTTGCCTACAAGTTAAAAAAAAAAAAGTTGCTTACATTGTAACAACAACAACAACAACAAAACCTTGCTCACTTTATGGAAAAGTTGCTTACACATAAAATACTGTTTACACATTAGACAAAATTTCTCTGGCAATAAAAAACATTACTAACACATTGTCACGAGTGGAGTGAGCGAGAGTCAAGGATTACGGGGGCATGGAAGTGTAGGACTGACTCACGGGATAGTGAGGCTGCTCACCTGTATTGACTTCTGTTAGTTGACGTAAAGCGTGCATGTTGTGAGTGAAGTTGAGGCGTAGTAGAGGCAAAATCTGAATAGTCAGATCACTGCAAGTTAAGAGGTCCCAGGGGACAGACGTGAGATCAGAGGCAGTCGGGAGATTGTGATGTGTTTTCCAGTGATGACTGGTAGGTGGAACGATGATTGATAATTATGAGGATTGATGTATTATATTCGCCTATGACCATGATGTAAATAAGTATATGTGAGGAATGTGGAAGTCAGTGATTACTGTGTATAGAAATGTGCGCCATGAGCGATAGATGTAAGTTAGGTTCATGGATTCGTAGCGAGAGTGAGTGCTGTGTGGTACGGTGGAGGTGTGTTACCGTAAGATGTGTGCTGAGTGAAAGGTGGACTATTGTGTGTACGCTTCATGGTTGGTAATGAGGGGTGAAGTGGTTAGAAATGGTATGGTATTATACCAATGTAATGTTCTTCTTGTAGGTGCCGGGGTCGGGCAGAGACGCCACCCGCGGTAAGCGAACTAGCACAGGGGATAGGCCAGCATAGGGCCGAAGGCTACGCATAGGCCAGTGGAGTGAAGCTGTCGAGCAGGACAGGAGGGGCGCATGAGTCGTGGCAGTCTGGCCACAGACAGGGATGTGTATATAATTGTTAATGTGCTCTAAGATGTACTACATGTGATAGTGATATACGAATGTGCTATTGTGATATTAATGTGAATTGAACTATTAACGTGCTATTGCCATGTTGAGGAGCTCTGGGAATGCTCAGGTGTTATTGCCATAGGAATGTGTTATTAAGACATTGAGTGGAGAGGCTGAAGCCGAAGTGTATTTAAAAGTAACTACCGGGTTGTGGACCCGAGGAAGAGTGCTTGAGGGAAAGAAGGCCGTTGGACGGCAGTTGATTAGAATAATATAATGTATGTAATTGCACTGTTATCTTTATCTTTATGCTTAATAAATGTGTGAGTCTGATGGGTTGTTCTGTTAAGTGTTATACGTGTTCGTTCGTGATTGTTGTCCTGTTATAATTATTACATCTCCCAGTCTGGGATTTGTGACACTGGGGGCTCGTCCGTTGTGACACTCGTCCGTTTAGTTTACCTGTGGTCATTTTGACATGGTGTATTCGTCATATCTGGTTACTTTTCTGTTGTGCTAGGAATTCGTGCTGTTGTCTTTGTTCGTGGAATGGATGGAAATTTCATGATGATATGATTTATGTATATTTATGAATATGTATTGATGCATGTATTGCTATAAATATGTACTAATGTGTACTTAAACTTTTCAGAGAGACAGTGTTTGTGCGTGCAGCCTGAAGGAGTCAAGCAGCCAGAGCTCCGGCATACGTGAGGGTTAAAGAAAGTTAAGTAAAAGTCAAAATTTTTGTGCCCTGGATTGTGGGCTGTTCCTTTAATCTGTCTTTTTCCCTGTTTTTGCTGTTTTTGTTGTAATTGATTATACGGGCGGTGGCGCGGGTTTGCTGTGGTGAACTTGGTTTATCCTCTTTGGGAGGTGGGCTAAACTTGGAACCACGTTCATCACAGTGAACAGTTCTTTAGGGCTTTGTGATTGTTTAGTTGTAGCGTCGATATCTTCTGTTTCTGCAGGAAGACGTATTCTCTTGTCCCCTCTCTGACCTATCTGTTGATACGTTCTTTTTTTCAGGCTCTGTTCTTGTTCGTACCTTGTAGTGTAATCGGCGTAGTTAGGTTGCATTTTTTTTCCCATTATATTTTTTTTAGAAGTCTTTGTCCTAGTCTGGTTCGTTGTCCTTGATGTACTTGTGGTCTTTCTACTGAATTTCCTCATTCTTGTCTTTTCTATTCTCTGTTGTTATTTAATAGTGCTATACATTTTATGAACATAGAATTAGTTAGAGAGTAGGCTATAGAAGGTTCAGTTAGGTGTGTTTCTGAATAGCATTTGAAAATAGTGCTTGTTTTTGTAGTGGTATAATTTCAGGTCTCGGGATACGTCGGTTATAATAAGCTTATAGTAAGTACATAAACAATTATTGCATTTCATATTGTATAATAATAAATCCGTGAAATGGCGGATCTCCGTGAGCTCATGAAGGTAGGTACGGAACTTGGCCTTGAAGGAGTAGAGCTACGCGGCTGGATTAAAGAGCAGCAGGCGGAATTGCGCGATGAGCGTGCTAAAAATAGAGAGCGAGAAAAAGAGGCTCAAGAGCGGCAGCAGGAAAGAGAGGCTAAAGATAGAGACCGAGAAAGAGAGGCTAAGGATAAGGAGCGAGAAAGAGAGGCTAAGGATAAGGAGCAGGAAAGGGATTTAAAGCTAAAGGAGATAGAGGCGCAAGTAAAAATTGCGGAATTGGAAAGCAAGAAGAATGCGCCAACGGAAACAGTTGAGCGGCAGGGGCAAAACATAAGTGGTGTTCGGATTAAGCTGCCGACGTTCGACGACCGGAAGGACGGTATTAGACGCCTTCCTTTACAGGTTCGAACTAAATGCACAACTGCAATGGGGGGAGAATAAGCAATTATGGTACACGTACCTGGCGTCCTTATTGCAGGGGCGAGCGTTAACCTACTTTAAAGAGTTACAGCGCGAAGACGTGCATGATTACGATAAGCTGAAGTCTTTGCTGCTTCGCCGATTTGCGCGTACGGAGGAATATTTCCGGGAGCAGTTTAGGCGAGCACGTGCGGATACCAGGGAGGACTTTGCTGCCTTCGTCGCCAGACTGACAGAGTATTTTACGAACTGGTTGGACTTGTCCCATGTTGGCGCAGATTTTGTTAAATTGAAAGACCTAATGATCCGTGACCAGCTATACGCGTCGTGCCATAAGGATTTGGTGGCTTTTCTAAAAGAAAACGAACCCGCGACGGTGCAGGAGGCGTCTAAGTTGGCGGAAGCATACCGTACGGCACATCCGTCCAAACCAGTCGCGAGGGCGTACGTACAGGATACTGGTTACGTCGCCTTGGTTGAGGGGTCGCCGACAGGACATAGAGACAGGTCGCGTCAGCGTGGTGCCTATAATGGGCAAGCCCAGGGGCAACGTAGGGGGTATTATCAATCACCTGCATGTGGAGCCGGTAAGTTTGACCGAGCAGGAGGGCTAGGTCGCGGTAATGGCCGAGGGCGGTTTGTAACCTTTGCCGATCATCGACGGCATAGGGACTTTAGTTCCGGTCGCGATGGGTCACGGGGACCCAGGTCTGGCGGAACACAGGGAGCGGAATGTTGGACTTGCGGACGCGTGGGTCATTTTTCAAGGGATTGTAGGGCCGCGAAGTGTTGGAACTGCGGAAGAGCAGATCACATCAGCGTGAATTGCCCTGCAGATAGGATAGCGGCGAACGTGGATGGCAATCACGGTAGCTCCACTCCATGTTCCCCTAATAAATTTCATCATGCGGCCGCGTGTATTACATCGGACAACGGAGGCGGACAGTATTCTAAGTGTCCCAGTTGTGAGAAATTGTTATCTTCCGGTGTTTTACCTTGTGGGAGAAAGATTCCCGTTATAAATTCATGTCATACAGGGGGTGGTCTTAGGGTTTATCCGGGGTTTGTTGGGGACGAATCGGTCTCGGTTTTACGGGATACAGGATCTACCGTTGTGGGGGTGCATAGAGACTGCATTCGGGATTCGCAGCTTACAGGTGAGACTGTCCCGTGCATTCAATTTTCAGGGGCCATTGAGAAATTACCAGTGGCAAAGATAGTCATTGATACGCCTTTCCTTAGTGGGGAAGTCGAAGCAGTCGTTGGTTTTTTTCCAGGCGCCCAACTCATCATTGGTAATGTATCTAGGGTAGTTTCCCCTTCCGAAGAGAATGTGCAGGCATGGTCACAATCAAAAGGTATTGACTTTTGTGCCGCAGTCGAGACACGTCGACAGGTAGGTGATGGCAGTAAAATTAGACCTTTGGCAACGCCAGCGGTCAACCTGGATATCACACCAGAGCGCTTGGCGAGATTACAAAAGGAGGATCCACCATTGAGCCCATGTTTTGGGGAGGCGCGAACAGAGAAAACGAGGAAATATAAGAACGGTTCGTCTTCCTTTGTTATCCAGGCGGGCATTCTGTTCCGTAAGTATGTCACGGTGGCTTCCATTTTAAAGCAGGTCGTTGTGCCAGCATTGTTAATTGCAACGGTATTACATTTGGCCCACGATGTCCCATTAGCGGGTCATATGGGGATAGCTAGAACCAAAGAAAGGGTTCTTAAGAATTTTTATTGGCCATCCGTTCACAGAGATGTACGATTGTATTGTAAGACGTGCAGTGCGTGCCAAAAGACGACGCATAAGGGACGTACACCCCAGGCTCCTCTTCAAAAGATCCCCACGGTTTCGGAGCCGTTTAAAAAGGTTTCGATAGACCTTGTTGGCCCCATTCACCCAGCTACCGATAGGGGGAATCGATTTTTCTTAACAGTCATATGTAATGCTACGAGATGGCCAGAGGCGGTTCCTCTTCGGACCATAACGTCTGAGGCAGTCGCGGAAGCGTTGTTTGGAATTTTCGCTAGGGTCGGAATACCGGAACAGATCTTGTCTGATAGGGGTGCGCAATTTACTTCGGAAATGATGAAGGAATTGTTTCGCTTATTTAGCATACAACCCATCACTACCACCCCATATCATCCGCAGGCTAATGGCATGTGCGAGAGATTGAACTCGACGCTAAAGTCGATGCTGCGTAAGGTAGCTGCTGATCGCCCTAAAGATTGGGATAGATATATCCCTGCAGTATTATTCGCGTATAGGGAGGTACGTCAGGAGTCAACAGGATTCTCTCCGTTTGAGATGTTGTATGGTCGTAGTCCTAGGGGTCCAACTGATGTTCTTCGGGACATGATGACGTCGCCATCATCAGGAGACGATGAGCAAATTTCAGTGTTTCAGTACCTTGTTGATTTAAGAGAGAGATTATCTTCAGCGCGCACTATGGCAGAAGAAGCTTCTAGTACCGCTTCAAAAAGAGCGAAAAACTATAAAGATAGAGGATCCAAACTGAGAATTTTTAAGCCAGGAGACAAAGTTTTATTGTTATTGCCTACGGATAATAATAAGTTATTGATGACATGGAAAGGTCCTTATGCTATTGAGCGAGTTGTTTCGAAGGTAGATTACGCTATCCACATTGATGGATCAATTAAGGTTTTCCATGTTAATATGCTACAGAGATTTTATGAGAGACCAGAGTATCTGTGTGCTCAGACGAAACCATGAAGCGTACACACAATAGTCCACCTTTCACTCACCACACATCTTACGGTAACACACCTCCACCGTACCACACAGCACTCACTCTCGCTACGAATCCATGAACCTAACTTACATCTATCGCTCATGGCGCACATTTCTATACACAGTAATCACTGACTTCCACATTCCTCACATATACTTATTTACATCATGGTCATAGGCGAATATAATACATCAATCCTCATAATTATCAATCATCGTTCCACCTACCAGTCATCACTGGAAAACACATCACAATCTCCCGACTGCCTCTGATCTCACGTCTGTCCCCTGGGACCTCTTAACTTGCAGTGATCTGACTATTCAGATTTTGCCTCTACTACGCCTCAACTTCACTCACAACATGCACGCTTTACGTCAACTAACAGAAGTCAATACAGGTGAGCAGCCTCACTATCCCGTGAGTCAGTCCTACACTTCCATGCCCCCGTAATCCTTGACTCTCGCTCACTCCAGTCGTGACACACATACAAAAAAATTGTTTACAAAATTTTAAAACGTTGCTTACGCAGTTTTAAAAAAAAACTTACTTACACAAGTTAAAAACTTGCTTACACAATTAGAAAACAACTTGCTTACACATAAAAAAAAGACAGGAAGGAAACTTTAGATATGTAATGGAATTTGAAAATGTTTAAAGTTAGTAGCCCATTGAGACAAGTCTGCTTTTCATTGGTTTAGACGCAGACTTTGCACTTCCTTTTGAAAATAAAAACAAACCAAAAAACTATCGAGACAGTCTTATTTCAATCTCACCAGTGAGCGAGGTCCCACTTAACTCCATAGTCCATAAAACGGAGGCAAAACAGACCCGACCCAGTTTGCCATGGGCCGAGCCCAAAATCAGATTGTCACTTTATTCAGAATTGCATTTTTTACCCGAAACGCGTTCTTGCTGGCCACTCCGTGCTTAAAATAGCACACAAAGCATGAAAAATGCGGCCAAAACGAGGGACATTTGCTCACATCTGTTTTATATTTAACCGAATAAAAAAGACGAATGGATTTGGCAAATGCTCTTTCTGATTTGGAAGGCTTCCTAGACCAAATAAATTGTGCGTTACGTGTATTTATTTTTCTTTCACTTGATTTTTCTTCTGCAATGCCTTTTTATCTAATCGCTTTTAACTTTCTGTTAAAAGAGGTAGAAATGAAAAAAGAATTGAGGGAAAAAATGGCTGACGCAGAAAGCACTTTCAATAAGATAAATCAAACCTTTCTTTTTCTATTTCGACCCTATTTTTTAAATTGGTTTTTCATTCGTTGTGCAACCTTAGCGTAATGGCAGAGGATCAAAGGAATTGTTTAGAATTGATTCGATTGCATAAGCATCACGCTTGTAGACCCCCCAAGGGGGAGCTCGGTGTTAGATGTCCATAGCAGGGGATGATTTATCTCCCCCTAGTGGAACTCTTTTGGCCCTTGTGAATTGAAAAGGCTGACGCGGTTCCACTTCCGGGTTGTCTACGCCAGATATCCTTAAAGCTTGATTCGTATGCAGTGACGTCAATTCTGGAAAAATGTGTGCGTGAGCGGGTGTACTTTGAAGACGCCAGAGGGCGCGCAGTGGTACGCAGCGGGGAGCTGGGATGAAAAGAGAATTCGGACAGAATTGACGAGAAAAAGTGAAGGCCTCTGGGGACCTAAGGGATCGCTGGAGAGTCCCGGAGAGAAAGAGATAAAGGACACATGATAGAGACGTAAAAATCGGCCAAAAGAACATCTGAAGCCCGCGGTCTTAAAAAGAATAAACATCAACAAAAAGGCCTGGTAGTGTGAGGATAACTAGGTCAAGCCAAACAGACTTTATCAATGTAAGACATCTGACAGAAAAGTGGACATTTGTTTTTTATTTGTCCCGTGGGTGTTATAGATAAAGAAGACAGAGTTTAAGTCTTTTTCAATTTCTTTTTTTTTTATCTAATACACCAGTTCTAACACTAACGTATCTGATTTCTGAAACAGGAAGGGATTTGCTGGGTAATCTGCATACATTAAAGATTTGTATGAAAGCCATTCATATGAACTGGGGTGAAATGGTTCAGAGCTACGTAAAAAAAGATTACAAAGCAAAGTGGAATGCAAAGACAATGACTCCAACATTAACGCTACATGTCAAGATTCAGTGAGCACCGAGAACTGTATTCAGTGAAAAGGACGCATGCTACCGTGGTGGTAGCGTCTCTTGACTTAAAAGTTAACAGTTCAATCGTTTCCACATTTTTGCGGATCATTCCTTGGTCACGTCCAATTGTATGTTCTTAAATCTTATAATTGTAGTCTGTTTTGGTCCATGGCAGTTGGAAGTCGAGAAAATCAATTCTAACAAGGCCGCTGCCAGTGCAAAATTAAAGAAAAACTAATCCCTACCGCCCCCCCCCCCCCAACTGCGTTGTGGCGACGACGGGTCTGCTGCAGTTGTAACTGGGCCACAATGACACTCAGGCAAAGTTCCCAAATGGGATTAAAGAAGTATACAGATACAAATGCAACACTATTTCACTTTTTGAGGCCTAATTTCAGAAAAATCCTTACAGTAGGGTTTTCGAATTTCACAAGAGATTTCTTGTACTTTTATGTAATGATAACAATAATAGCATAATTATCATAAAGTAGATTGTACAGCGCGCTTTTCGTGACAGCCCAATGTGCTTTACGGAGAGAAAAACAAAATAATAACCCACTGCACTCTCATATAAACATGCATATATGCATACAAACGTGCATAACTAACTAAATACGTGCACGATCGGATGCACACGCGCGGAGACACAAAAATACCCTATTTACTAGACATGGCATAGAAAGTCCATCAACAGTCAAAATACGTTTTAAATAAATGGGGTTTTGAACTATTTTTAAAACCTGGTGATGGATTCCAGCCGCCTTGATGTTCAATGGAAGCTCATTCCAGATACTAGGTCCAACTAGGTACTACTTTACTAGGTCCAACTAGGTACTACTTTACTAGGTCCAACTAGGTACTACTTTACTAGGTCCAACTAGGTACTACTTTACTAGGCCCAACTAGGTATTATTTACTAGGTCCAACTAGGTACTACTTTACTAGGTCCAACTGGGTACTACTTTACTAGGCCCAACTAGGTACTACTTTACTAGGTCCAACTAGGTACTACTTTACTAGGCCCAACTAGGTACTACTTTACTAGGTCCAACTAGGTACTACTTTACTAGGTCCAACTAGGTACTACTTTACTAGGTCCAACTAGGTACTACTTTACTAGGTCCAACTAGGTACTACTTTACTAGGCCCAACTAGGTACTACTTTACTAGGCCCAACTAGGTACTACTCTACTAGGTCCAACTAGGTACTACTTTACTAGGTCCAACTAGGTACTACTTTACTAGGTCCAACTAGGTATTACTTTGCTAGGTCCAACTAGGTACGACTTTACTAGGCCCAACTAGGTACTACTTTACTAGGTCCAACTAGGTACTACTTTACTAGGCCCAACTAGGTACTACTTTACTAGGTCCAACTAGGGAGTACTTTACTAGGTCCAAAAACTGAAAGCGAACGACGTCCAATTGTTTCCAGATAATAGACTGTCCTGCCGTCACAAGATGTTGTTGTACGTGTGTACAGAATTTGGATATTGCTCATGGACCATGACTGTGACTAGCGAAGCTGTAGGCCTACAGCTTTGGATACCATTCACATTTATGTACACTCTACTTTATTTTTTGTGTGTTTTTTTTTTGTTTTTCAAATTGAGAAGTAGGCTGATATCGTAGTTGATTAAAAGACTTTGCAAGGTAATCTTGCAGGTGTTAGATGGTTTAAATAATGAATTAATGCCCTCTATAAATACTAATGACGTTCGCTAACCTTTTGTAGACGTTTGAGGCAGTAGATAAATGTATCTAATTTGTCATGCCCGGTCACAACTCAAGGGAGACAATGTAAATGAGGAATCCAGGAGAAGACCGGGGAGGGGGCAAAAAGGGGGAGAGGGATATCTCTGTCTCAGGTCTATTTATATCCCATCACCTTTTGCCATCAATACAAGGGAGTCAAATTCACGTAGTGCTGTGGCGCTATAATTTCCGGTTCCCAATTGCTCATTTCCGGTCGGCGCATCTGATCGCGCGAAGGGACACATAACCCTGGCGGTAATGCGGTCACAAACTAGGTGCATTGGACAGGGCTGTCTGTATTTCCTGTTATATTCGGCTTAAGATGATTTGTATGATGTGCGATGGAATTGTAAAATAAAAATGCTGTGATTGACAATTAATATTAATTATACTCTAGATGTCCTATGAAAATACACAGTGCGAGAGAGAGAGAGCGAGAGAGAGAGAGACAGAGAGAGAGAGAGAGAGAGAGAGAGAGAGAGAGAGAGAGGCAGACAGACAGACAGACAGGCAGACAGAGGGGAGAGAGACAGATAGGCACACAGAAGGAGAGAGAGAGAGAGAGAGAGAGAGAGAGAGAAAGAGAGATAACAAACAGATAAAAAGAGGCAGACAGTCACATGCAAGGAGAGAGAGCGACAGACAGGCAGACAGAATGAAGGAAAGAGGCAGATAGACAGACATACAAAAGGAGAGACAGAGAGAGACAGAGAGACAAACTGACGAAAGAGACAGACAGAAGGAAAGAGATAGAGACAGACAGAGAGGCTCCCAT
The DNA here is from genome assembly GCA_963931925.1 of Onchidella celtica. Lineage (NCBI taxonomy): Eukaryota > Metazoa > Mollusca > Gastropoda > Systellommatophora > Onchidiidae > Onchidella > Onchidella celtica. Next base: position 16,113,289 of record OZ007569.1, read on the forward strand.
TTAAATTTTTTATATCGTCGTCGGTATTCTGACGAAACCTCGCCGTCTCATTTTTTTTAGGGAATTAGCTCTTCCAGCTTATTCTCTCCGATGCCGCTTGATACACCATGTCCTACAGTATCATGCCAAAATCCAGCTTACAAATGCTAACATTTTGCAGAATAATATTTACGTGCAAACTTCTCTGGCCAACGGTTTATTGTTAGAAATAAAAATAAAAATAAAAATTAGACAGTACACTGACAGTTGAACTTATTTACTCTGTTGTTATTGTAATTACTACGATAAAGGAAAGATTATGACAACACTCTCCTTTTCCCTTTCTGGCCCTTTTCTTGTAGCTCTTTCACCAAAGACACAATTGGTAGTGGTTTTAAAAAAAAATTGTTTATAGATCTACTTCACCCCAGAGTCTTCTTCTATATGCCTGCAGTTCTGAATCCCGGGGAATGGGAAAGTTAAGAAATTTACATGTGGATTTGGGGTAGGATTATAATCGTAATTACAGCTCGCAGCCAGAATCACATATTCCCTGGGGTCACTTGGGCCTTCTTAAACAAACGAATAATGAAAAAAAAAAGCTGATTTTATAGGTTTGTCCTATACGCAACCTCGCCTGTGGAAAAACATGTCATAGTTTGCTGAATGCCCTTCTCTCCTCAAACTAAAAATGACCCATTTCCTTGCAGTTCGGCTCTTGTGAAGACGGTGTGAACAGTGTTTATGGCAAAGACTTCATGATGAGTGCCATGGCTACCCGCTCTGTGCCACCCAAGGCCTTCACAAAGGATGCTGGCAATGTAAGTACATTGCATCTGTGAATCAGATGAAATTGCTGATTGATTTTGATTTGGAGGAAGGAGGAAAACAAAAACGTACTGACTATAAGGTCGTTTTTTGTGAAAATATGACCTGTCTGGTTGTGACAACTTCAAGTAAGTTCAGCTAATGTGACTGATTTTCATATCTATCATTTAGGCAATTAAACACCTGCGATCTACGATTTCAAACATTTTAAAGGGAATATAGCATTTTATACTCAGTTTCTGATGAATCACAAATCATTAACTAGGTCAGATCACCACTTAGTTTTGATTTTCACCGCCTCGTTAAGATGGCTGAAATTTCTTGACGTAAATAGATGAAATTACATTGAGGATATTGCAGATCTCATGCACAGTTACTATTCAGTAGATCAAAAAGTTTTGTCTTATTAAAATCAAAATTTGACCCTGTTCTGATTTTGATGCACATATAACAGAAATAGTTATCAGCTTGAGAGCGAGACGGAGATCAGTCGCAACAGGAAATACCAATAAAGGAAATTTCTGTTTATGCATTTTTGCATAATTACCAGTGTTAGTTCTTTGAATTTTTGGCTGACCAACAAAGAAGAAGACTTACCACAGTTTGATCGTGAGTAAACATTTTGTTTAAAAAAGAAACTTACAACTTGATATTATGACATTTAAAAAAAAAAAATGTTATGTAAGGAAACTGGTTACGCCTCAATCATTTGGGATACGAATTAAGCTGATACCAGTATCTTGTCGTACGATTTGGGTGCTTCCATGACCTTCATGTATAATTTTAAATAAATCTATTGTTACGGGGATGGTTGTTATGGAATTGATGTTACGACTGCATTTTAAACTATCGAGAGGTTTTTTAGAAATTACTCTTCCATACCATGCCACATATACTAATAACAATTCAAGTAAGTTTTATCAAGGACCTTGCAGGGCCACAAATTTATTACTTTAAATTCCCTAACAAATTTCGTCTAGCTCTTACATACTAAAAAAAGACAACATCAGCAGCATCAAATGAAAACACAATAATATATATCACTAGAAGTCTCCTCTAGATTCTTAAAAGATTATATCATTCTGACTCATTCACAATTTAATTATTACTTATCTATCTTTCAGATTTAGCCTACCTACTATCTAGCAAATAATATCTTAATGTCTCAGACGACAATGTTAACTCAGTTATTTGTGCCTACCGCTTAACAAGGATATAACTCGTCAACACAACTGACGTAGTTACATTAGATCTAGATCTACTCTAGGATGGGCTGGCAATCCCCAGCCTCATCCAGACACATCAATTTCAATTTACAAATGTGTATACCAGACACTCATGCTAGATCTAGTGGCATGTAAAATACATTGTAGTCTTGCATTCTTCGGTAGCACTTCTACTGGAAAATTAAGGTCAGATTCACGTTCATCGTCGAATCAGTAGGCTGAAACTTACGATTGGTCCCTGACACAAGATCAGGGAGCTGGAGATAATAGCAGTAGATAATTTCATAAGGGCGTATGGTCTCATTCCAATGTCTATCAAGGACATAGACATGTCTTTAACAATCTTCTGATTCTCTCAGGCCGAATCCAGCCGACTGCCCTCACAGATGGATATGTCTGCATGGAGTGCTCAAACATAGTAATGGCTCTGGTTATATACTGCTCGGCCATATGCAATTCCCCAGCCAACTGCCCAAATTTGATTGGTGCATCCATTTCGAGCTCAGCCCGTAGTATTAATAGATTCTATTAATAGTAACAGACAAGGTCAATTTAACATATCAAAACCCTTCCTAAAGTCTCGAAACCCTCTACGTTTTATGTATGAATTTACTCACTCCCTTTCTCACCCCTGTTAAAGTTTATCAAAATCACGGGGTCGAAAATTGCACCGTCACTGCCCCACTTTCTTTCCATCTCTAAGAAAAAGCGTTACAAAAACAAACTGTCCACGAGAATAGTTCAAGGACATTTGCACTGGCTAAAATCAACGCGACCCTGAAATAAACAAACCGTGACCCAGCACGGCAATTCTAGTCCTAACCCTGACATCTATAACAAAGACAAATTTCAGAAAGAAAAACTGAAAGTATTGTTTCAAATTTCCAGAGAAAACTATTTTATTCTCGTATACACAATAAGGTACAAATAACTTGGGTATTTCTTGTATAAGCATGACAAAATATATGTCAAAAACCTATTGTTAGGGGAGCGTAGTATTTTACATTATAATCCATTGTTGAATAGTGAAAACAACTCAGTATTTTCTCAATTTGGCTTCGTAATCAGACTACGTCCCCCTAACAACATTGGTGTCAAAAACTTATTTTCGGATACGGGTAATTAATGATGACCATTCCAACTTGTTTGACTTGCTCCATCATCAGATCCGCCAGCGTGATCCCGAGTTCTCCAATGCTGCAAGGTCACTCAAGAGCTCAGATTTCATGGCCATGCCTCGTCCGCTTCAAAAGGTGAGCTCTTAAGTGGTAAAAACTTCCTCAGGTGGAGCGAGACAGGTGACAATCTTCAGTGAAAGAGTGGATTCTTTCATTAGACGTTTCGGCCTTTGACTTCCTGACGTCTTCTAGAATTAACAGGCATAATCTGTGGTATAGAGAACGGGATTTAATGACACAGTTACTATATTTAAATTTACCGATGACGTCCGGAGACATTCGAACTGTTCAACGCGATGGTTAAGCACAGTTGTTATGGACTTTGTTAGGGCGTTTCGAGGCACAAAGATCAACTGCACATGAAAGGTGTGTACAAAGTCCATAACTGTGCTAAACCGCCGCGTTGAACAGTTCGAACGTCCCATGACGTAAATCTAACGATAGTAACTGTGTCATTCAATCCCATCGCCTATAGCATGCGTCAGCGCTTCTCCTTTTAGTGGGGAGCATTTTGTGGCAAGAAATCTACTGCAAATGGAAAGAAACACATTAAATACCACTGGACACTATTCTTACGAAATTATAAACTGAAGTCATTAAAGACTGCAAAGGAATTTCACTGATAAGTTATACCTCAGAGACGAATCTAGTTAGCACCAGGTCAACCTGTGACCATTGCACTGATGGACAACTTATGCAGTAATATTCACCACATATCCCTACTAAAAAAAAAGTCACCACCCTAAACAGTCTAATACTGCTCTCTCGGGAGCTCGTCAATATAAAGACGAGATCGGTTATACATGACGCTTAATAAGCTCCATAGAACTGGCAGTGTGCTAACTGCACGGGTTCCAACAATTCAATAAAATCGTTACTCTCAATAACCAGATCAAATTACTCAATCAATGTGTCAATGTAGACACATGAGTTACTTAGGTAAAATAAGAAACAAAGGAATGTACCAACACGATAATGATAAAAGTCTAATGAAAAAAAATACACCAAACACGACGCTAGACAAACAAGAAAAGACGAACAATAACAAACTCTACAGTCTGAACATATTTACAGATAGGATTAAGAAGAGGACAAGAGAGACGTCTTCCTAAAACAACGAGGAAGATGGAAACGCTACAATCTAAACAAAGTGTACAGATCCCTATCAAAGTCCGTTCTCGCGAATGCGAGTTCCCACAGTTTCAATAACCACTGGTGTTGCGAGACCGCACAATCTGTCGTCGAGACGGCAGAGTCTGCGACCAAGCCACCACTGTGGCAGGGGGGACCCGCAAACGTAAGAACGCCCTCGCCACCGCCCGTGATTTCCTAAACACAGAGAAAAAGTAAAATCAGCCTGTAAAACAGAAGGAGGAACACTCAACTCCTTAACGCAGACAATATTAAGGATGGAATCACTTAACTCAAGGAACTGGTGGAGATTCCTTTAGCCTTTGCGTACACCACAGTCAGTACGTTTGTCTTTCTTCGTTCAGTTATGTTGAAGTCTCCTTGGCCTCGATCCTCGGGTCAATGGAAGAGCCGGAAATATGTGGAACAAATAATCAAAGAAAGCAGTATACAAAACTAAATACAATGAATTAAAGTAGCTCAACGTGCAGACCACGTGAGCACTGAAACTGAAAGGAAACAAAAGTTAAACAAAGAGAAAAACGATATTATAATCTAATCTAAATAAACTATAAATTAAACAATGTCGTGTAGTGTCCCCTCCAGTGTCGCGGATCGGGATTTTGGGGAATATAGATCAAGAGGTCCGCTTCCCAATCACACGAGCACAAAAAAAACAACAACAAATAAACAACTTTCACTCTAAAAACTAAATAAATCAATTTGAGTAACAGACTGCAAAGTTTATATATCTAACAAATTCAAAGATAAAATATACAATAGATAACGAATACAATAGCAACTGAAAATGCTCAACTAAGCTGAGGAGCAACTATGAAGTACTTAAGGCAATGTAATATGAAGTTATCTAAGTCACAATAAATTTACATTCAAAAGAATCCGCGCCCGAGGGCGACGGATCCTGTAAGGTTTAAAGTTCTATCTCTTCATACTAAAACATATTTATATAGCGTCTCTGCCAGGAGCGCTCTGGTGTAGTTCACACGTGGTCGCGGGAAATGCATGTGGTCTGGCAGTACTGGTCAACAGTCTACATGTGTAGCTGGCTGTAAATTCAGCATGGAATTAAAATCTTTAGCTCACCATTCGGCCCTCACAATGTGAGGGCTGTTGATATTAGCGCTGTGGGTTTAATGCTCAAACAAGTAGGCTTGGGCTCAGGAGCGTAGATTTCTGACAATGCTCCATCACTGTACATATCAGCTCAATCGCTGCGTCTCTATGACTTCTCATCTGGCTGAGAGCTCGCCGTCCACCTCGTAAATGGATTGTCTACATGTGGCCCAGAACTAAGTTCTGTATGGCCTTAAATACTGGACTGCATCTGCAGCTTACCGTCTAATTCCTGGATTGTGATTGGTGCAACCACTTCTAGCTCAGCTGCCGAACTGAGTTATTTTAAGTAACAGCCCTACGCAACGACCTTGGGTCGACATCAAAGGTCGAATCACTCAAGACAATAAAATGTAATTTTATAGCAATAAATTCTTAACATGTTCAAAACCCCGAGCTTTTACTCTGGATCACGGATTTTCTGTACGTCAACCGACGTCTCAACAACATTTAATTCCTACTCACCCCTTCCCTCTCTACCAAACCTAGTTCAAAACACGAGATATAACAAGTGCTCAGTCATGCACACCTACGCTGTCCGTCTATCCTTCCCCACACCTTCTGTCTATCTATTATAAAAAAAACTGTTCAAAACAAATTGTTTACGAGACCAAGTTATGCTGGCTCGCACAATAATTACGTTTGTAAAAATTACTCACTGCTCTCTCACAAAAATTTAGTCATTGGAAACATTTATGAATTAAATCTATTCTTGACAATGTAGTTCACTACGCTCTTGCAAAATACTGGAAAAGAATGAACAATGAATATTCGGGTACGCTTTTTTTTATGGCAAGAGTTATTAAAGATTGACCCTGACTCTCTCTCTCTCTCTCTCTCTCTCTCTCTGTGTGTCTCTCTGTCTCTCTCTCTCTCCCTCCCTCGTTCGCTCGCTCGCTCGTACATCACGCGCACACACATACACACTCCCGCAGGCACGCATGCACTCACACGCGCATGCTCACACATGTACACACACGTATTCATCATATGTTTAAATAATACCCTCTACACACGCATCTGCATTCCTCGTTAAAACAAGAAAAACACAAAAACACGCTATCCTCACTAACTTGTTCTTTTGCAGATGTCCGACGCCAACGCTGGCGTGAAATATGTAGACCATGTCAATATTTCTCTTGACCCGTCAAGACACACAGGAGACAGGCAAAAGTCAGGTACATTTGGTCATGTCCTTACGTGAATAGTTGTCTTTTTACAATCAGGAAGGGCAGATTTTGTATCATTATGATAATTACTCCCTACTGCAGTTCGTCATTGTGATAATAGTAGAAACCAAGACTTTGGGGAAAACCCATCTAGTTGAATGTAGGTCAGCCATCATAATAGGGTGGTCAGTGGAGAAGGTGAGGCAAACAACTGCCCATGAGTAAAGCTCAGACTACTCATATCAACTGACTAGTACAAAATGCAACGTTTGTCTCACTTAAGAGCAAGGTTAACGTCACAGAACTTGGGAATTTTTGGTAAAATTGGTGAAGCCCATAGAGCTAGAGTGTGAACATGTAAACACCTAAAAACGTCGTGACAATGTGACCAAGAATTATGAAACTAAACTTTGTATACTACCTCAATTTTTGACGATAAATTACGTGGACACATCTATTTTTGGCCACATGAAAAAGGCACATTTTCATCAAGAAGAATGGAAAAATCTAACTGGAAATTTCGTGGTGACTATGTGACCGCAATTCTGTGAACAGCACTTCAGCTAGTTTCGCAAACTTCGATTTCACAGAAATGAGGTGGATGAACCAAGCTTGTACATAAGGACAAAGGTGAAAATCACTTTCGGCGGCTATAGTTCAATGAGTCACAGTCATAACAGAACTGCCTACGTAATTTTTTAATATTTTTAAGGTAGAGCCTAATTTCCCGGATAAAATAAAGTTAATTTGTTTTGTTTCCTAAAAAGCATGAGGTTTTGTTTCTAGCCTTCAAATTCTGAATTCTGACACAAAACCGCGTTTGTCAAGTCAAAAGATTTACGAAGCAATGATACCTTTTCACTCTATCTGAAAATGCTGTAAAAATGACTTGAGCAAATGTGTTATGACTGTGGCGATTGGTTGTTCTTCCTCCCATGATAGATGGTTCGTTAATGACATAATTATTCAATCTGTCCACAGTTGCCCACAGTGACTACAACAAACATCCGATCAACTACCATGCCTTGCCGCCATTCATGGCTAAAGCGGCGCCCTACAGATATCTGGAGACTGACAACGCTTTGCCTTATCCCGGACTGAACAGAGCCAGTGAATCTGAGGTAACTATCAGTCAATAGAGAGATGGATTGAGAAATTTCACTTGACAGAAAACTGTGGTACCTTGTGCAGGCGCGGTTTCCCCTTTATTTCATGCACCATAAAACGCAAAGGCTTTTCTGTGCAAGGTTTGGGACTCAAGAAGGTACGTCGACACGATAACGGTCATACACTGTACTAGGGAATAGCGTGCAGGATGTGTGAAGTGGCATTAAAGAAAAATAATACAATAACAACAACAAACACGGCTGCTTGTCAGCACAAAAGGAATGCCATCATGTTGCAGTTTAATGCATTCTACTGCAATGGAGATATTTAAAGAAGAGCTCCTCATCAAAATACATGGTTTCATTTTTAAATTTTTGTGGATGCTTGTGCCTATATGCTATTTTTCAATGGAGGGTTCAATGCACAAAAAATCCCGAAAGGGGGAGAAAGGGGAGGGGGAGGGGGGATGTTGAAGGAGATATCATCCTCTTTCCTAATACAGTCCAGCAAAATGAAGATATCTGCACTGGAGCAGAGCTTGTTGTCAAAGTATGTAACGAACCTTTCTATAATTACCATGTTATTCACTAGCTCGTTTACTCTAACAAAATAATGTTATCACCTGTAGCACGCCTCTCTGTGTAACTGTGTCTTCTCTCCGACATCAGAACAACTTCATTGGATCGTTCATGCAAGGAATCTACGCCCTGGACAGGCGTCGTCAGAAGGAAGATGCCTGTCAGACACGGGCCAGTAACACGAAGAGCACCCACTTTGTGGTGGGATACGCACCTGGGTCGTTCACCTCCGAATCTTTGCACCAGTACCAGGGCAGGAAAAAGAATGATGCACATATTCCGGCTGCTGGTAAATTATTTGTTGGTCTTTATTTTATTTTATTTTTACGGGGGGGGGGGGGGGTCGGGGTCGGGGAGGTGACAAAGAAAGAGAGAATTTGAGAGAATACAAGAGGGAGAGAGAGAGAAAGGAAAGAGGAGAGAGAGAGAGAGAGAGAGGGAGAGAGAGGAGAGAGAGAGAGAGAGAGAAAGGAAAGAGGAGAGAGAGAGAGAGAGAGAAAGGAGAGAGGGGAGAGAGACAAACAGAAAGACAGAAAGAGAAAATGAGAAAGACAGACAGAGAGAAAGGTAGGCAGCTGAGACAGGATCAGGGAAAGAGAGAGATGGAGACAGACAGGCAGACAGACTGGCAGATAGAGAGCGGGAGAAAGAACGAAACATACAGACAGAGAGAAAGGTAGACACGGAGACAGGATCAGGGAGAAAGACACAGAAAGAAACAGACAGGCAGACTTGGGAGAGATACGGACAGAGGGAAGCAGACACAGATACACATACACCGAGAGAGATAGACAAACAGACAGACAGACATTCTAATACACAGATTAATAGGTAACGATTACAAGGGCTCTTTATTAGTTGGCAATGAGAATGTTCAGTCAATGTTATGGACCTTAATTTTCAGGCAAAACTGAGGTTAGACGCGAGTCTGAGTTTATTCATCTTGGCCACAGTCAGAACGCACAGGATCTACATCACAATGACCCGCACGTGACCAACAAAATGGAAGGCCTGCGCGCCCGCCACCTACATGAACCTGCCAAGGGCGGCAATCCTTTTGAAACATCAGTAATGAAGGAAGATTACCGAACCCTCAATCAGCGTTCGTAAGTCAATTTTTTCTTCTTTTTTATCTTTACTTTATTACTGGGGGAAGGGGGCGGGGGGGGGGGGGGGCTTGCTCTCAGCTTACGACAAGCGGACACGAGGGAAGGGGAGGGGTTGGGGGAGTTCACACACGTTTTCAAATTACAGGCTGTCGTTACAGGGCCATAGTGTAGTCCGAGACACAGGATACCGGGACGGTTCAATTCGCCAAATTCCGTCCGTCGACTGGCGCGCATATTATCCATGTGAACAATGCAGCAATTCGCACCACAGCCCTTCATAACTGGACGAAAAAGTAGTACTTACCGTGTTTACACGGGCGCCAAGTTGTGGACATAATAATTATAGTGAAAGATGGAATGGCCCGTCCCGGAATCTCTGTGTCTCGGGTCTAATCAAAGATACTGCAAACGATAAGATGAGACTGTCTTCTTCGCAACACTAAAAAAACATGCACACAATTTGCGTGCTGATTGGGGGGCGGGGCCCATGGCGTATAGTATGAAAAGAATGCTTGATATAATGGTAAATTTATGATGCAAAATTGTGATAGTGCTACTGCGTCAAAAAAACAAAAAAATAGCCATAGTTTTCCCACAGCGATTGAGGTTATAATTCCACAATACGTGAAGTCAATCAAGGCCGGTGGCGATAGCTGAACAGTGAACAAAATTCCATATTTTCCCTATTTAGCTTTGTAAAATACGGCACTTTTCATGATTTCCGTGCATTTGCCGCTAGGTGGCAGTGCGAAACCAGTGCAATCTAAAAGCACTAGCTGTCTGATCTTGTCAATCGTAGTATCTTTGGTCTAATTACACGGCCGAGTAGAGAAAATACTGAGCTGTGTTCACTGCTCAGCTGTCTGGGCGATCAACAGCCCTTGGCTGAGGCTCTCCCACACTGACACTCGCCGAGAAACAAAGATCTTCCATGTACTACTCATCTGTAGCTTACTGTGTGAAAAACTCCCGTTCCCTGAAGACAGTCCTTTCAATTATGGTAATAACTTTTAAAACAAATCTTTGGTTTTATTCATCTTTCTCTTCCAACAAAATGGGTCGTAGGATCATACTAAAGTACGGAACACAGGCGGCGTATCTAATTAAACATGCATATAATCCATGCAAAAATGCCACTTAAACTTTTTCAAACATTAAGGCTTTTTATTCCGAACTTTCACCATTCAACTGGTCGTGCGCTCGTTCAAGGGGTAGGGGAAACAGGGATGGGAGTTGAAACCAAATGTATGAAAAGGTAAACATTTCACCAAATCGGGCGTCGTACTTTTGTCAGTGGACCCTATCACAACACTGCAATTATTTCACTTGTGGAACGTAATATTCTGTCGAATTTCGCAATTCCATTCATTACTGCGCCACTTTCTCCCCCTTCCCACACGCCCTCTCTGAAAGCCGATTCCAATAATGTCTAAATCCCTACATCAGCATCAATGCTCAAAGTGATCCCCGCACCAGGAAGGACATTATGATTCATTCATCCACTCCCCGGCCACTCTTTCCGAATTTCATCCATTTATCCCGGGGATTTTCAACCGTTTTTGCTATGCAACCCCTTTTCTGAGCTCTTGTCACCTCCTGAGATCTATCTATCTATCTATCTGTCTATCTATCTATCTATCTATCTATCTATCTATCTATCTATCTATCTATCTATCTATCTATCTATCTATCTATCTATCTATCTATCTATCTATCTATCTATCTATCTCTCTATCTATCTCTCTCTCTATCTATCTCTTCTATCTATCTATATTATCTATCTATCTATCTATCTATCTATCTATCTATCTATCTATCTATCTATCTATCTATCTATCTATCTATCTATCTATCTATCTATCTATCTATCTATCTATCTATCTATCTATCTATCTATGTATCAATAGGTCTGTCCGCCCGTCCGTCCGTCCGCCCATCCATCCATCCATCCGTCCATCTGCCTGCCTGCCTGCCTGGCTGTCTATCTATTTATCTACCTATCTATGTCACATACACGCACACACATGAGCGGAAGAAAAACGCAACATAGGCCTACATTATACGACACTGGAATGTCAACTGAGAATGTGTCCAAAGTGAAAAGCCCAAGCAACCTTAGATTTTCATCATTAGGCTACTCTCTTGGGGTGGGGAGGGGTGTCAAGATGTCGACTCGACCCCCCCCCCCCACACACACACCCATTTCCCCACCCACTCCCCTCTCCCCAACTCGAAACTCGCCCCCTAAGGGTAGCCACACAAAGGCCACCGAATTCGGTCACCGAGCCACTAGGCGCTTTAGGTGAGAAGAATTGCACTATATAATTTCAACAACTGCACATAGAGCCCACTTAGATTAGGCCCGTTTATGTAGTGCAATTTTTCTCATCTAAAAGCGCTTAGTGGCTCGGTGACCGAATTCGGTGGCCTTTGTGTGGCTACCCTTAGAATGGCAAGGCTCCAACTCCCTTCCAATCAATTTTCGAGAAATTGATGATCGAAGTTTCATGTGCTCATAGCACTTAGAACTTACAACTTGACACACAATGGAGAGGGGGCCCCTAGAAGTAGTGTGTAGTATGGAGCTCAGTCCGGTCAAAACTTGGAGAATAAACTTTTCATTTTAAGGGGACAAAAATGTCTCCCTGACCCCTCCAGGTTTGAAAATCCCTGATTTAGCCAATCAAAACGCTTCCTTTTCCATTGATGATGTTGACACAGAGTTGTCTCCCTGGGCTAACCCCCCCCCCCCCCAACCTGTTACATTTCTTCTGTGATCACCGATCAATATAGAGATGGACACACGGACTATGAAGACAGCAGCTGCCGTTCTCAGCGTCTCTCAGCGTCTCTCGGACCCACCCTCCTGTTCATTACACTGCAGTAAGAAAGTTTGGCGTCATGAATAATTGTCTCCTCCCACCCCCTTTACCTTTTATGTCTTCCTTTTGCTTTCTTTTGTTTCCTCCTTTTTAGTGAGGGGTCATATCTATTCTATATTTCAGTAACTTGCAACCTTTGGCATGACTAACTGACCAAACTATACACTCTTCAGGCCTTAAATTTGGCAGGAACGTGGCAATGGAGATTAGGAAGATGATGGCTATAATTAAAAGTTGTTTACTTCAAGCATGTATTTTTAAAAAATAACCATGTTTATTGCTATGTAACATCTGTATTTTTGCATGTTTGTTTCGTAATGTATAGTACCGTGCATGTCATAAAAAGTAACCGTATCAAGCGTTCAGTTTGGTGCGTAGTGTTCTGTTGCGCATGAGTTCTGAAGCAAGTCTGTAGTTTATTACTTTTATTATATGAGAGAGAGAGAGAGAGAGAGAGAGAGGGGGGGGGGTGGGGGCACACGATTGTTTATTCCGGGCAATGCCCGGTAGGTCATCTAGTCTATTATATATTTCAGTAACTTGCAACCTTTGGCATGACTAACTGACCAACCTATACACTCTTCAGGCTTTAAGTTTGGCAGGAAGGTGGCAATTGAGATAAGGAAGATGATGGCTATAATTAAAAGTTGTTTACTTCAAGCATGTATTTAAAAAAAATAACGATGTTTGTTGCTATGTAACATCTGTATTTTTGCATGTTTGTTTCGTAATATTATATAGTACCGTGCATGTCATAAAAAGTGACCGTATCAAGCGTTCAGTTTGGTGCGTAATGTTGTGGTGGGCATGAGTTCTGAAGCAAGACTGTGGTTTATTACTTTTATTATACTAGGGGGGGGGGGGGATCACATGATTGTTTATTCTGGGCAGTGCCCGGTAGCTCATCTAGTCTATTATATATTTCAGGAACTTGCAACCTTTGGCATGACTAACTGACCAGACTATACACTCTTCAGGCCTTAAATTTGGCAGGAAGGTGGCAATTGAGATAAGGAAGATGATGGCTATAATTAAAAGTTGTTTACTTCAAGCATGTATTTTAAAAAAATAACGATGTTTGTTGCTATGTAACATCTGTATTTTTGCATGTTTGTTTCGTAATATTATAGTACCGTGCATGTCATAAAAAGTAACCGTATCAAGCGTTCAGTTTGGTGAGTAGTGTTCTGGTGCACATGAGTTCTGAAGCAAGACCCTAGATTATTACTTTTATTATACTAGAGAGAGGGGGGGGGGGGGTCATATGATAGTTTATTCCGGGCAATGCCCGGTAGCTCATCTAGTCTATTATATATTTCAGTAACTTGCAACCTTTGGCATGACTAACTGACCAAACTATACACTCTTCATGCCTTAAATTTGGCAGGAAGGTGGCAATTGAGATAAGGAAGATGATGGCTATAATTAAAAGTTGTTTACTTCAAGCATGTATTTTTAAAAAAATGACAATGTTTATTGCTATGTAACATCTGTATTTTTGCATGTTTGTTTCGTAATATATAGTACTGTACACGTCATAAAAAGTAACCGTATCAAGCGTCATTTTGGTGCGTAGTGTTCTGGTGCGCATGAGGTCTGAAGCAAGACTGTAGTTTATTACTTTTACTAGTAATTGCCCCATTCTTCGAATGGTTAAGCACAGCATTCCAGACCGAAAGGAATCAGCACAAAGACATTCATTGATGTCGAGACACTTTGGGTCATCCACAAAAAAATTGGCTATTAATAGATAGATAGGAGAATTTTTCAGGAAATGATGACGTCATGGGCTCATGTGTTCGTAAAAAATGGAGGATCAAAAGTAGACAATTAGCGGCATAAAGCAAACTCAAAAAATACTTCCCCACCTTTTCAACACTCCAAATCTAAAAAAGAACCTTTTGCGGGTCGCAGGGCGGGCACATGTAAAATTTCACGCAAATCCGAGCTGTGTGAGCGGCAGTAGATCTTGTTCAAAATCCCGTGATTCTTTTTTTTATATTATTATTACATTTTCCTTTCTTTAAGCATTAGCTCTAGAGTTCGAGGCGTGAGAGGCCTAGCCTTTCGACAAAGTTTTCTTGGCATGACTGACACTCCGAGATCTATAATAAAACTATTTCATTTCGAGCTTGAAGCACACTATAAATGTTTCTACACAGTTTTCTTGGTATGAATGAATGGCACTCACCTCATCTGTATAACATTATACTTGGTATCAAAATTTTCTTGGCGTGGTTGGATCTCAAGTGAACTCTAGTTCGAGAGTTTACATTTCCGGTAAGAGGCGGAAATGATGCAATTGACGGAAGTACATTATCACGTCGTATTCGCAATCATGAATTGATAACTGATAATTATAATTGAATTTCTGGAAAAAGTAAAGAGTTTCAGGAAAAAATGAGCTCGACACGTACAGGCTTAATAAATTTTACATACATGTGCCAAGTTTCATTTCTCTACGTTGCGTAGTAAAAAAGCCTTTGCGGTCGCAAAGTTGGGCCCAAGCTCCATTATTATATGATTATACTAGAGAGGGGGGGGGGGAAATCACATGATTGTTTATTCTGGGCAATGCCCGGTAGCTCATCTAGTATAAAATAATGCACGTACGCTCTGTTATGGCTATTTCTTTACCTCCCCCCTCCTCTCAGAAATGCTTATTCATACTTTTGGCCTTTATCCTCGGTCCTCCCAATCCTCTTGTCATTTCTGAAAGAGGTCGAACTCTGCAAGTTGATTTAACAGACTTTTGTCATATTTATAAAATTTATATAAACATACTTTACAGTATGGACTTTTCCCGGTTACATTTTCAATACGGGCCTTTTTCCCGCTAGATTTTTAATACGTGGCTTTGCCAGTTAGATCTTTAACTTCACTTTTATCTGAACTTACCTATAGGCACCTGAGGGCTGCAAGCTAGCCCAAAGAGAGAGAACGAAAAAAAAATGTAAGATGCGCAAAAATGGCTGTTATCGTGCCGACCCGCCGTTAAACCCAGACTTAAACTCAAAATTCCCATAGTACGAACGTACGGACATTGGAATGGTAAATGTCCATGATAAGGCAGTGCGTGATGTCTGAAAACTAAGTGGCAGTTTGCAAAGACTATTTGGTTGTTTCATGAAGAACATGATTGTTATATCACTTTTATTCGGATGATGTTCAGATATATATTGATGGCACCATTCAAGATCTGTCAAATATGACTCTCGCCACTAAACAATGTGTTCAGGAAATTAAAATGTGGATGACAACAAACAAATTGAAATTAAATGAAGACAAATCAGACATAATAATTTCCACAACCCACGATTAACAAAAGATCTTGAAAATGTCACCATTGATTTCAATGGCCATGAATTATCATGCAAAGAAGTTGTAAAGAATTTGGGTGTGTTTATTGATCACTATTTGTCAATGGGTTCAGGTGTAGGATCTCTGTCTAAATCCTTAAATTTTCAGTTGAGAAGAATAAGCCTTGTCCGAAAGTATCTAAATGAAGAGACCACAAAAACATTAGTTACATCCCTTATCTTGTCTAGACTGGACTACTGCCATTCACTTTTAGCGGGTATTCATACAAAATTTTTGAATCGTCTACAGGTAATCCAAAATAATGCTGCCAGGCTGATAACCAAATCCAAAAAACGAGATCATATCACACCACTCCTGAAAGAATTGCATTGGCTCCCCGTGAAGCAAAGGATAATTTTTAAAATCTGCATCCTGTGTTTCAAATGTCTGAATGACTCGGCTCCTTCTTATTTACAAGAGTTGATAAAACTGTATACACCAGGGAGAAGTTTAAGGTCCTCCACTGATTCCACCATGCTAGTGACACCTGTGAAATCATACAGATGTTATGGTGAACGATCATTCACATATATTGGCCCCTTAATGTGGAACAAGTTACCTATGGAACTGAGACAAACAAAATCATTAGTAAGTTTCAAAAGGCAGCTAAAGCATTTTTTGTTCCAGCAGGCTTATTTTTCTTGACTTACCTGAGGGGAGAGAGCATGTGATAGAAGGAGTGAGAATGTGATGGGAAGGGAGAGAGAGGGGGGGGGGGTGGGGAGAGGGAGTGTGGGAGAGAGAGGAATGAGTTTTTATTACTTGTAAAGCGCATTGAGCATTTATTGGTGTAGCATCTGCAAGCTATCCCTTGCCCTCCCCCGTTTTCTTGTTACACTGGTGAGCATGTGTTCATTTCTTCTTTCATTTTATTGTTAACCGCCAGAGTGTACTGTACTCCGTGACCTGACCTTCTTTTCTAGTGAGTAGTTTTTTTCCTCGCTCGCTTGTTGTCAGGTGTTTTGACTCGTTCAGTAAATATTAGTATGTTCCCGAACATTCGATAACACTGTGGAGAAGGATGTTTACGCCAGATTTGGCCTTGGGTGATGTGACCTGATGACGTATTGATGCGTGATTGGTTAGTTTGTGCGAGGGTAAAGGTAACGTTTATTTCGGGAACTTTCTGTAGGAATGTTTATATATATAGACCTGTGTGAGTGGTTGAATGGGGTGAGTAAGTGAGTTTCCTTTTGTGTGGCGTAGATATTTAGTTTCGCTGGTGTCTTCCTAGTAATTTATTGTTCACTATACAGTTATTAAACTTTAGTATTATTTAATCTATCGTCGGATCTCGTGTTTATTTAAGCTCCTCCTTCAATGAGTCGCGCATAGCGTAGGGCACCGGGTATGGTCGTTGACGAACTGGTACTTCTGTCGTCAGGTCGATGCGATGTTCACCCAACTGGCAGCATCCAGGGAGATTGGTGAAGACGTGCTGGTAATTCTTCACCACATCGCAGAGTTCTTGACGTTGTTCCGATGTCAGTTGCGTTCCATACTGGACATCTCTGTAGCCTTCATTCTGGTTCCAGCTTCCTAGGTCGGCAAGGTCCTCCGTCGATCCACCGTTGTCGCCTTCCAGGTCGCAGTCCTCGATGACTGTCATGCTAGCTGACTCCACGGGTTGACTCTTGTCTATCAGGTCGTCCTCTGCCAGTACAGTCTCAGCACTATCACCGCCGCCGTCCTTTATGGCGTTGACATGTTCAGGCGTGGTATCTCTCCTACTGTTGTCCATCCCACACATC
Source organism: Onchidella celtica (assembly GCA_963931925.1). NCBI lineage: Eukaryota > Metazoa > Mollusca > Gastropoda > Systellommatophora > Onchidiidae > Onchidella > Onchidella celtica. The sequence goes on from OZ007569.1 coordinate 16,130,721, forward strand.
TCTGTCACAACAGGTCTCGGTTCCATTGCCACTGCTGCTGCTTTTGACGTCCTTGGAATGTATCTCTTGAGGAGGTTGGCGTGCAAGGTCTTTTCTTTTGCACCCATCTTGACTCTATAGTCGTTAACACCGACAACTGAGACTACCTTATATGGTCCCTTCCATTGGACTAGGAGCTTGTTAGTGTTCGTCGGCAGTAGCACCAACACTTCATCTCCGGAGCGGAACTTCCTCTCTCGCGCCTTCCGGTCGTAGTAGGTCTTCTGTCTACCTTGAGCCTTGGAGAGTTCTTCCGTCGCTAACTTCCATGTGTCCTCCAGCCTCTCACGTAGTTCCATGACGTACTGGTAACTGGTCTTCGTTTCCGGCTCCTCTACATCCTTGGTCCATAGTTGTTGTAAGATGTGCATTGGTCCTCTCACAGTTCTCCCATACAGCAACTCGAATGGGGCAAACTTGGTCGACTCTTGGGGAACTTCACGATATGCGAAGAGCAGCGGGTTGATGTATCTGTGCCACTGCTTGGGTTGCTCTGCGCACAGTCGTCTCAATGTTTTCTTCAGCGTGCCGTTGAATCGCTCCACCAACCCGTTGCACATAGGGTGGTAGACTGTAGTGGTCGACTGTCGAATTCCCAGTAGTCTATTCGTTTCCTTCATGACATCTGACATAAACTGGGTCCCTTGGTCCGACAAGATCTCTTCGGGCACACCCAAACGGCTGTAGATGTTCACTAAGGCTTCTGCTACCGTTTCTGCGTCGATCTTCTTCAAGGGTGTGGCTTCGGGGTAACGAGTAGCGTAGTCTATATACACCAGGATATACCGATGTCCACCTTCACTTGGGGGGTCGATAGGTCCTACTAAGTCCACGGCCACTCGCCTAAATGGTACGTCCACTACTGGCATACTCTGCAGGTGCACCTTTGGGGTCGCTCCTTTGTTCACCGTCCTCTGGCATATGTCGCATGAGCGGCAGTATCTCGCGACGTCACCTTCAATTCCAGGCCAATAAAAATTGCTCATAACTCTGTCTTTGGTTTTCTTCACGCCGAGGTGTCCTCCGACGATCGAGTCGTGGGCTACACTCAGTACATACTCTCTCAGTTTCTCGGGTAGTACCACTTGCCTTATAACCGTCGCCTGTCTCAGGTCCTTGTAGATCCGGTACAGTACTCCTCCATGTTTCTCAAAATGAACAGATTTATTGCCTCTATTAATTAGGATCTTCTTCTGCTCTAACTTCCTAATGACTTCGTCTTCTTCTTGGAGTCGGATAAGTTCCACTCTATCCACTCCCGCGTGCCGTTCTGCCCTCGGCACCTTCAGCGACGTAGACCGGTCCTTCCTCTTCTCTTGGGCCCTCGTGGTCACCGCTCCTACCATCACCTCAGTATCAGGGTCGTACGGATCCTTCGCTCCGTCCACGTTCCCGACTACTAGGTCGCAGATGGTCTCCGGGAGACAAAGCGCCGTCACTTTGCCCGTCAGGTAAGGCGTCTTCACGTCGATAACGGCTTCCTCCGCCGCTAGCAAGGAGTTATCGATCCTCGCGATAAGTTTCTTCCCACCGGTGAGCTGTCCGTCGTCCACCAGTGATCGCCGCACCACTACACCTTCACAGCCGATATCTCTTAGGACATCTACCGCTCGATTTCCAATCAAGCCCTTCATCACTGGTAACTTCAGTTTCTCCACGGTCCTTCCGTCACTGCATCCTCCGCACGTAACAGGCACCGCTAACTGGAGCTTCCCGTCCTTCATTACCGCTTGAACGTTGATGCTGGTGTCAGCCGTCGTCACATCTTGTCTTGACGACTCGTCCGCCACTATAACTACGGCCGCCGCCGCCTTGTTCGGCTTGCCTCGTCCCATATCCTTCTGGGCTGGACACATCCTCCGAACGTGGCCTGGCTTTCCACAAAGGTAACATTTCAACTCACCTTTGTCGTTTAACTTTGCACGACACTCCGTCGCCTTGTGTCCCGGCCTCTGGCACCTATGGCAGACCTGTGGGCTTCTGTCTCCGTTGGGCCTCTGTCGCACTGGCCGGCTCTGCAGTCTGGCGCTCCCGCTGAGCGTCCGGTTCCTCGCTACCAGGTACGCCTCCGCTGAATCTGCGATGTCCTGTAGCGTCTTTGGTTTCCTCTCCCTCACATGGGTTGCAAGGTCTGGTGGGCAGGCATCCATGAATTGCTCTCTGACGAACAGATCTCTCACTCCTTCGTAGGTCTCCTCCGTCTTCGACAGCTTTATCCACCTCTCTAAATAGGTCTTGATCCTGGTCAAAAACATTCCAACATCTTCTCCATCTTCAGGCTTACCTTGTCTGAACATGAGTCTGTATCCGTCCTCTGACAGGTTGTACCTCTTCTGCAACGCTTCCTTGACCTTGTCGTAGTCCTTGGCTTCGTCGATCGGTAGTCTGCAGAAGCACTCCAAAGCTCTCCCAGTCAGCAGGGCAGACAGTGATGTCGTCCAGGTGGATCTGGGCCATTCAGCTGTCTCGGCAAACCTCTCAAACCGCAGCAACCAGCTATCCAGATCGTCCTTCTTGTCTTGAAATGCAGGTAGCTTGGGTCTCTTAGAACTGGCGTGGTCGTCGGTCTTCTGCGCTGAGTCGTTGCCTCCACGTTGCTGGCGCATCCTCTCTATCTCCAACTCGTGGTTCATCTTTTCCCTTTCCAGCTGTCGTTCAGCCTCCTTCTCCTGTCGTTCAGCCTCCTTCTCCTGTCGTTCAGCCTCCTTCTCCTGTCGTTCAGCCTCCTTCTCCCGAGCCTGTCGTTCAGCCTCCAGCTGTCTTTCTCTTTCTAGGCCTTCACGGCTGGGCATCATTCGAAGGAGCTCATCAGCTTATGCTTCACCTGTTGTTGTCGTCAAGAAGAAGGACGGATCCAACCGAGTCTGCATCGACTACAGGAGGTTGAACAAGATCACAGTATTTGACCCTCATCCGACAGCAGCGCCATCGGAAGTGTTTCAGAGTCTCTCGAGAGGAAAATTATTCTCTCGGATTGACCTGAGCAAGGGATACTGGCAAGTGAAAGTTCGAGAGCAAGACATTCCCAAGACGGCGTTCGTCACCATGGGCGAACACTATGAATTCATTCGGATGCCTTTTGGGATGATGAACTCAGGAGCCACGCTGAACAAGATCGTAAAGCCATTGATCCGTGGAATGAGCAATGTGACAGCATATGTGGACGACCTGCTGATTCATACAGAGACATTCGACGAGCATGTGAAGACTCTCAAGGACTTACTGCAGAGGATGGACCAAGCTGGATTAACTGCAAGACCATCGAAGTGTCTGATTGGAACGTCTGAAGTAGACTTTGTTGGACACTTAGTGGGAGAAGGTATGATTGGCCTGTTAGAAGAGAATGTATGTAAGGTACGGGACGCACCCAGACCCACCACTAAGAAGGAAGTGAAAGCATTCTTAGGATTAGTGGGATATTACCATGAATTTATTCCTAACTTTTCAGCGATTGCATCACCATTGTCTGATTTACTTAGAAAGGGTCAGCCCAATATAGTTCAGTGGGATGAAACGCAGGAGAAAGCGTACACCTCTTTGAAGAATGTCATTATCTCCAAACCCGTGTTATGTTTGCCAGATTTTTCCAAAGAGTTTGTCTTAGCAACTGATGCATCAGATCGCGGATTAGGCGCTAGTCTTATGCAGGAACACGAGGGAAAGTTGTACCCTGTGGCATATGCTAGTCGTAAGCTATTGCCTCGTGAGACAAAATATTCGGTCTCAGAGCGCGAATGTTTAGCTATTGTTTGGGCTGTAAAAAGGTTTACTTTGTATTTGTATGGAAAGGAGTTTGTGCTCCAAACTGACCATCGGTCATTAGAGTTTTTGAACTCTGCCAAGTTTGACAGTCCAAAGTTATTACGATGGAGTTTATTTTTACAGTCTTATCGATTCAGGATTCACTACGTAAAAGGCAGAGAAAATGTCTGTGCCGATTTCCTGAGCGGGGTATTTTAAAGTAGTACACTATCAGTGAAATGCATTGTAACCCATACTTTTGCCTACTAGATGAATTGCTAGGACGGCAGTATTGTACTGTAATTGGGGACGTAGTTCATCTGTGACTGAATATTGAATTGGTGGCTGATAGAGAGTCATGATGTGTTAGTCACATTTTGATTTTATGCTATGTCATATTAGTTACCAATGGAACTTGGTGTAATTTTTGAAAAATGTAACCCAAATGGGGACTGCGAGCAAGCAGTGTTTGTGTTATATTGCAATGTTGTAACTTGTTTTGACCTAATATGATGAAGAAAGACCCTAATCAGTGGTCGGTATGTATTGGTATTTTTGCCATTGTACGTATGAGTTATACATTTTGGAGATAACCATGTTATGTACAACAAGTTATATGCTATGATTCGTGCACGAAGCATTGTGTAAACGATGGGCCATCGTTTCACCTTATATGATTTGTAATAATATCATTGACCATTGTTTCACCACAGTGGTGGCGTTGTGTTATTTTGACTAGTAGGCCTACTGTTTACTATTGAGAAGCAATGACGGTATTGTATTAGTTATGGTATTATTGATGCAAAGTACACTGCATTGTATTATATTTGTGATGACATTCGGGAAGACACTGAAATTGTTATTAATTGTAATAGAATTAGCAACTACCTTTGTGAGATTGGGAGTGCTATAAGATTATTTCAAGATATTGCAGACGCTGAATAATGTTTTGGAGTTGAAAGATATTCAACTTAAATTGGGGAGTTGTGTAGCATCTGCAAGCTATCCCTTGCCCTCCCCCGTTTTCTTGTTACACTGGTGAGCATGTGTTCATTTCTTCTTTCATTTTATTGTTAACCGCCAGAGTGTACTGTACTCCGTGACCTGACCTTCTTTTCTAGTGAGTAGTTTTTTTCCTCGCTCGCTTGTTGTCAGGTGTTTTGACTCGTTCAGTAAATATTAGTATGTTCCCGAACATTCGATAACACTGTGGAGAAGGATGTTTACGCCAGATTTGGCCTTGGGTGATGTGACCTGATGACGTATTGATGCGTGATTGGTTAGTTTGTGCGAGGGTAAAGGTAACGTTTATTTCGGGAACTTTCTGTAGGAATGTTTATATATATAGACCTGTGTGAGTGGTTGAATGGGGTGAGTAAGTGAGTTTCCTTTTGTGTGGCGTAGATATTTAGTTTCGCTGGTGTCTTCCTAGTAATTTATTGTTCACTATACAGTTATTAAACTTTAGTATTATTTAATCTATCGTCGGATCTCGTGTTTATTTATTTTACAGCTGTAATAGTTTCGTTTTCTAAAGGGTTGTAGTTAGATCAACTAACTCCCCCCTACTATAACGTGCTAGAACAACCTCAGCTGTTACAATTGGAAATGCGCTATATAAATGTAATTTATTATTATTATTATTATTATATGATCCAACGACTGTTTTGCTGAAAAAAAAAAAAAAGAAGTAAATAATAGCGAATTATTTAATCCATTTCTTCAGCTGGAAATCATACGTCCGCTTCCCAGAAACCTCCCCTCTTCTCTAAGCAAGCTTTGCTTACGTTTGAGGCACTTCCGCCTTCTCTTCTTCGAGCATAATTCGAGGGGTGCCTGCGCAAACACCGTAACTCGAAAATTTTAGTTTGCACATTTTGTTTCGCCTTGGTAGTACTGCATTTGGACATGATGCGAATTCCATTATCGAATTAATTGACCTAATTATTGATGAGGATTTAAAGCTCGTAACAGACATTAATTGATACTGCATGTCAAACTTTCAAATCTCTCTCCTGTAAAATTTACAAAACTGGCGATGCGGTCTTTGCGCAGGCACCCCTCGATATGTACTTTATGGACGAGAGCATTATCACTATGTAATATGAAGAAAATAGACACTCTGTATTGTATTGTTATTAATATTATGATATGATTATTATTGTTGTTGTTAATATTTTAATTTTTATCGGTAATATGATAATTACTAATATTATTACTATTACCATGCCTAATCTTAACTCTTAAACCTATATAACACCACAGACTAATCAATTAACCAGACTGGAAACACGAGCTTCGGGCTGTGTCGTTTTTTTACGGAATTTCCCGAGCAGCGATCGAATAACCAACATGGCCGCCACTCGGGAAATTCCGATTCTAGTTCTATTTGCAGTAGAAATTTCTTTTTATTTGTCAAGATTGGTTGTACATGTATTAATTTCTTGGTGCGGAACCAAACTTCCGCGTTCAGTAGGCGCGTCAAAATGGTATCATTCAAAATTGTAACTATCCTGAAGCGTCGGCCTCTACCGTAAACCTATAATGGCGGATGGTTCATGATCTTTCGCTGCTTTGTGACGTCACACAATGGGATCATCCAGTCTGTGTATTTTATTCGTCTGTGTATAAGACATAATAAATGAATGAATAAAAATAGAAATAAAATTAAACGAAATAAATTATGGCATCTTGGTTTTCTACCAAGAGACACGTTTGCACAGTCTGTCATGAAATGTTGAGTTTTACAAACCTTTTTGGAAAACCCAATCATTTGCTTAAGAAAGAAATATAATTTGGTTATTGGCTTAAAAGGTCACGACCTTAGTTGTTGTTTGTTCTAAACCCACCTTTTGCACAACTGAGAAATTCGACGTTAAACGTTTGCGGCTTTAGTATTAGGATAAGGAGTTAGGATAAATCAGAGCTGTGAAACAGCTTGATCAGTGCCACAATGCATTTTGAACAAGTGTCAAATTTGCATTTCGTCACCTTAGAGTAACAAGATTTTATCTCCACTTTTTGGCTGAAATGAGTTACACACTACCCACTTCTTCTACAGGCCTTCTCCAATATTTGTCAAAGAATCATGCAGATTCGGTGTGTAATTTGTAAGTATTACTAACAAGAAAAAACTCTTTGCTCTATAAGTTACTATCACATGAAACTTCAATCCTCGATTTCTCAAAGGTTGTCGGAATGGACTTAAAAACTTGTCATTGTCGGGGGACGATTTGTTATTCCGCTTCTACGTACCAAAAGTTCTCCAGTTTTTTCCGAAAATGGAGATTGAACAAGCAGGTCGCGATGTAGCGAGAACTTTCAAACCATTGACATCTCGTGGTTAGAAAAAGTTTCTAAGAAAGCGTGACAACACTAAGCACTGAATGCCGAAGACAAGACATTTATTTCTCTGATCAAAATTGCCAGCGGCATTAGAGACACCGTGAGATTGTCAAACGCTAATGGTCGCAGAGGCGACGGCTTGATTGGTGACGCTGTTCCCCCGTCCATTAGGGCTAAAGACAAACAAGTCTCGTGTGCGAGAAAACACGACATCTGCTCGGACAGAGTTGTCAATGTTACACAAGCATGGGATTAGCAAAGATGAGTAAATCAAGTGCAGACTTCTGTTGGACAAATCTACCTTCGTGCACTGTCATTCAAACAGGGTTATAAATAGAACCCGTGACATCAGAAAACGCAATTTACGTAAAATGTCTGATGTAATTTACATAAAATGTAAACCTTTTCACAGACTAACAAACTCAATCTACTTGTTTAATGTTGTTGCTGTTTGTTTGTTTTTTTCGCAGGCTTACAGAAAGACAGCTTTACAAATATTTTAAATTTTGTTTCACAGGTTTTATTTCATCTTTTCACTCCGCTCGCAACTCAGCCTCCTGAAGTTTTCTATTTCATCTTTTTGGCTGCCAGCTGATGTTAATTTATTTATTTAACCTTTTCACCTGCTTTTCACAGGCTAACAGAAAGTCAGCCTTTTGATATTATCTTTTCACCGGCTAACAGAAAGTCAGCCTTTTGATATTGTCACTTCACAGGCTAAAAGAAAGTCAGCCTTTTAATATTATTTTTTCACAGGCTAACTGGAAGTCAGCCTTTTGATATTATCTTTTCACCGGCTAACAGAAAGTCAGCCTTTTGATATTATCACTTCACAGACTAAAAGAAAGTCAGCCTTTTAATAATATTTTTTCACAGGCTAACAGAAAGTCACACTTTTGTTTTTTGTTATATCTTTTCACACGCTAACAGAAAGTCAACCTTTTGTCATTATTACTATTTCATCTTTTCACCTCCTTACAGAAATTCAGCTTCATTTTTTTTGTTTTTCACAGCCTAACAGAAAATCAGTCTTTTTTCATTAGAATTATTCATCTTTTGACCTCCTTACAGAAAGTCAGCTTCATTATTACTTATTTGTTCACAGATTGTCAAATAGCCAAGCGCGTATGATAATCCAGGACAGAAAATTGGCGTCCAAAGCGATTGAAACTTCACATTTGTTCCACACAGATAATAGCGGGAGTAAGTTGTGATCCCTTGGCCAAATGATTTCTGCTTTCCTGTCATGGTTCATCAAATTCGAGTCATTTTGATGTTATTTCGTCAGTCATTCGCAATCTTTTTCTCTCTGTCGTTTATCTCTGTCTGTCTATCTGTCTCCCTCTCTCTGAATTGAATTATTCTCTCTCTCTCTCTCACTCTCACCGTCTCTCATTCTCACCGTCCTCCCCCAGCTCTCTCTCCCTCTTTCTCTTTGTGTGTGTCTCAATCTCTTTCTCTGTGTCTTTGAGCTCTGTCGCTGTCAGTTTTTCTCTTTTTCTCTCCTACCCCCCTTTCTCTCTCTCCTCTGTCTTCCACTCTCTCGGTGTCTGTCTGCCTGTCTCTTTCTCTCTCTCTCTCAGTCATACACACACAAGACACATACTCACACTTTTTTTATTCCCCCCTCTCCCCCCCCCCCCCCGCCCCCTTTCTCTCCCTCTCTCTTTCTGTCTGTCCGTCTCTCTCTGTCTGTCTCTCTCTTCCTCTGTCTCTCTCCCCCTCTCTCTCTCTCCGCCCCCTCTCTCTGACCAATCAACCTCTCCGTCTTGATTAATTAGTCAGACCTTTAAGTAACTGTGGTCTATTCCCCACTTTCAGCCAATCAGTACAGATCTATGACTATGCACGACTTCATCAAGCCGGAGGAGAGCAAAGGTGGTGAGTGTCACTCTCATGTATTCATGAATAAATTAACATGGCAAGTACATTTAGAGATCTTCCGCTGTACTAACATTGATGCTGTTGTTCATACTGTTATTTCGGTCCCTAAGGCCAGTTTACACTGGTAGGTTTTAGAAATAGAAAAAAGGAATGGGGGACTGTGGTGGGAAGAACTCTCCTGGCTTTCCGTCTTTTGCTTTTCGATTTTCCCATTCGAAACATGACCAAAACAAACGATGCGCATCGTCTCTCATTCAGAAAACGGACCAGTGTAAACAAACAGCGTTTCGAAGGGGGAAATCGGGAAACAAAAGACGGAACGCCAGGAGAGTGGGCCGTGAAAGCCGAGAACACAAATCTCAAAAATTTTGTCTTTAGTATATACGCGCTTCTTCCATAGCACGGCAGTACTAGCCATTGGCTGAGCCGGCCCACAGTGAGGAGGTCCAGGTCGAAATGAGTACAGATAATTACAGAATGACCACCAATTGAGCAAATGAATACCCAGCTGTGAATACGGAGATGTGCCTTGAGAAATATGAAGTAATTAAGATTTATATTAATGTGGCAATTGTTCTCCTACAGCAGAGACTCCCAACCTTTCTCGACTCTTTTAACCCCGGCGACCATTTTTTGAAAGTAACTTCATTTCAGCTGTTGTTAAGGGACCGTGGTGTGTTACATTATATGCCATAGTTGAGCAGTGAACGCAACTCAGTATTTTCTCTGTTCGGCTTAGTAATTTGCCCATGGTCCCCTAGCGATTAGCTGTTATCTTCAACTTGCTTTCTTCGATAATTTGAGTTTACACTTTGGAGTACCAGAGAGTATAGATCTATAGAGAGATCTCACTTCCGCCAAATCGCGAAGCTAGATCGCTGCGGTAAACAAGAAATTGAAGAATTCAAAGAGACCGTTTTCACTATAGATAGTGTGCATATCTGTTTACTGTGTTTTGTTCATATTTTTGGGCTAATTGAAACTATTTACAGCCGTTTGTAAGCTCTTACGCACCGTGGAAATGCACAAACGGATAATTGTTTACCGCAGCGACCTACTTTCCGCTCCATGCTAACACTGGTTTCGCAGTGCAAAATCGGCCAATAGTGAAACCTCTCTATGCATACATACTCTCTAGGGGTACGTAACTATGTGTAGCCGCGGTGCGGGCAGTGAATAGTCTTTTAGTGTGATGCATAATAATTCAGCGGCGACTCACCAGTTTGACGCCCACGCCAGCCATGATCTGGTTCACTTCTTATGCGATAATAAAGCAACCACAAACGGGGAAAGTTAAAATACTGCTTTGACCATTATCATTTTAAATTCAACTCGCAGTGTCAAGGATAATAGCACACCTCCGTTAGATTGACCTCATGATGCTGGCTGGAATACCAATACCGCTATTTCAATCTAGAGTTTGCATTTTTAATTAATTTTTTTTTTTGGGGGGAGGGTCTATTTTTCGTCCTTATCTCTCCTCACATCTTTCATTGTCCTACCAATTTTCTCCGGCTTCGTCATAATGTTAGATAAGATCTGTGTCTTCAGTTCTCTCGAACAATGGCGTAGCGTGGATTGGGAGCGCCCGGGGCAAGGCAAGTACTGCGCCCCTGACCCGAGGACCGTTAGCATACACTGACTCCCACTAGTCTAGTATTTAACCCCTTATTCCCCCCCCCCCCCCCAACAGCCTTAACTAATTTTTCTTTGAGATTTTCTTTTTGTTTTCCTCTTCTTTTTTGGGGGGGGGGGGGTTGAAAGGGAGGGGGCAGGATTAGGGATTTGATAAGATTTAGGCTTGAGGATAAGAACGGGCTTAGAGGTAGGTACGTAAATATACGCGCCCGAAAGCGCAAAACGCTTGGGGACCCTACGTACTTATAACAACAGTCTTGAAATCTAGATTAAAATCTCTCTCAGTTGACAGTATTGCTAGGGCATTCAGTCTTTCTTTGCTCATTGTAGATCTGCGATACATTTTGACTAATTCAGGTTTTGAGAAACTTCTTCCACAACTGGCATTTGAAACAATGGTGGTTTTGAACTTGAAGAGCGTAAAATTCGTGGATATTGAGCCAAATTGTTGTATCTCCGGGTTTATGAATTGGGGTTCATAATGGCGATACTGTACTAATGACAAACTGCTTCTTGCAAAAATGTTCGTTATTCCGCTATCTTTAACCAGTTCCAAATTACAGAGAAGCAGTGTTGTTGTATCTCCCTTAAAAATGAGATCATTGAGACCAATAGTGTGGTATTTCCGAGTAAGCTCCCATTATTCATATCACTGGAGATACAACAATTTTGCTCTATACCCGAGTTTTCCATAACTGGGTAAGTCAAAGTTTGTATGGGTTATATAGGCCCTTGTCCAGAAGATAAACACGGGGCATAGCAAGTTTTAACTGAATATTTACACCGCGCCATACACTCTTTTGAATGACTATCTGAAAGGGGTCGTTATTCATACGAAATTTGACTTAGTCAGTTTTGGAAAAGCAGTCTTCAATTTTGCACCCCCCCCCCCCCAAGAATACTGCACCTGGGGCTACCGCCCCTGTGAGCCGACCCACCCACGCTACGCCACTGCTCGCGAATACTCGGGCCAAACCTCCCCCAGGAGACAGTCACGAACTCCCATCAAACTCACTCCGAACTTGGCCTGACCCGCTTTCTTGGAGCGGCGGGGGGGGGGGGGGGAGTGCCTTGAACGAATCGGTCAAATTTAGCTCGGAAGGCCCTGCGGATCCATCGTTCGTTGGGTTATTTTTAACTCGATGTCTTAAGAGAAGAGAAATAAAATGTAAAGAAAAGAAGAAGCAGAAGAAGAAAATGGGGGGGGGGGGGGGCGGGAGAGAGAGAATGAGTGAGGGACCTGAAATCGATCATTGATCTGACAGTTAACCCTTGGTGTACCGTGGCAGAGAGAACGTTCTGATAAAAGAAGGTGATTTGAGCTGTCACTCCTTTCTTTTGATTTACCTGTTCGCTATTAATGTGAACTGAGGTTGTTGTTTTTTCTTTCCTCTCTCGCTCTTTCTCTTCCTATCTGTCGTTCTCTCTCTCTCTCTCTCTCTCTCTCTCTCAATCATTCATTCTCTGTGTCTCTCTCTCTCTGTGTGTCTCTCTCGCTCTTTCTATCTGTCGTTCTCTTTCTTTCTTTCTCTCTCTCTCTCTCTCTCTCTCAGGCATTCTTTCTCTCTCTCTCTCTCCCTCCCCCTCTCTGTCTCTCTCTCAAACACACGTTTCAAGTTTGCTCGACGAAAATTCATCTCTTTTACAGAGCTCAAAAATCCACAAATACATCAAGTTAAAGATTGGACTTTATCCCAGGGTGGATGTGTCCGCGTATTTTATCGTAAAGAAATTAAGGCGGCAGGACACAAACTGACAAAGTTTCAAAATTGTTTAATCACTCAGTTGCGATGTTTTAGTTGCTTAAATGTTCACCCTCCAAATTTACTATAGCATGATGTAAAATGAGAAATTGTCGAAAAGATACGAAGCATCTTTCATAGGTAACTCAGTACTGGTAAGTAACCATTTGCGTTTAGAATAATATTGCAAAGAAGAGCCAACCTTTTGATAGAGCCTTTCCTAAATTTACTTTGCGCCTAGACTTCCTTGCTGAGAATCTGTTGTTTTTTTTTTAAGTAAAAAGAGAACTTACCGAGACACTGTGTACTTTTCACACGCAACTGAGCACCCATATGTCAAACAGTTGCATTTAGTTGTAATATTGCAAGGGAGCGCTAACTGGACGTTTTCTGACAACTACAAATAGAATTTATCTGATGATGCTGTACAGTTTTCATAGGCAACTGAGCACTCTCATGTTAACCAGTCGCGTATACAACTAATATTTGCAAGGAAGCGTCAACATTTTGATGTCTTTCCATATTTTGTTGTACGTTTATACTCCCTCACTCAGAACTGGATTTTCTGACATCTAAAGACAGAAAATACCCGAAGATACTCTGCATTTTGCATAGCCGTATTAAGTTTTACGGCTGCAAAGAAGAACCGGCGTTTTGACAATGTCTTTCTTGTTTTTACATAATACTCGCTGGCTCAGAATTTGTTTTTTTTTAGTAGTAAACAGACAAATTATTTTAGGACATCGTGCATTTCTCACCTGCAACTGAGCACTCATATGTTAACCAGTTGCATTTGGCTCCAATATTGCTAAGAAGCGTTAGCTGGAAGTGTTCCGGCAACTAAAAACAGAACTGACCACAAGATACTTTGCAGTTTTCATAGGTAACTCAGAATTCATAGGCAATCAGCTGCATTTAGTTTATAATACTGCAAGGAAGCGCTAAAACTGGACTAATACTTTCTCATAAGTCTCCTTTTGTGGCTGCTGGTATCATACGTTCTTTTGTGGCAGTACCCACGAGACTGTGTGGGAGGGTGTGTAACTTCCACCGCTTCCACGCTGGAACATCCCATTTATATTCCTGCCACGTGAGGTCTCAGACTTTCGACATGAATAAAATCTATAAATAACACTCCCCCTTCCTCATTTTGGAAGGGCGGGGTAAAATAATAATAATAATAATAAAAAAGGATCCATCCACCCACACACCCACACACCCACTCACCCATCCCTTCTCTAAGATCCAGAATAATATTCCCATTGATGAGGACACTTGTATGGAAGACACGCAAGAACTCGTTACTGGAACATTTTCATATGTCACTTTTCCTTTCGATCCCACCCGGTGACATGAAAAAGATGGTCCTGTTTTAAGCTGTGTTTTCATGTGTACGGAAACGGAAACAGAAACGGCAACGGCAATGAAAACGTCAAAAATCCTTCAGGTAATGAAATAGAAAGAATGTTTTCCTGTGTATGAAAACGCCGTTTCCGCACACATGGAAACACTCTTTCTTTCTACTGCTTGATGGATTTTTACTTTTTCCGTCTGCCGTTTCCGTAAACACGAAAACACAGCTTACTACCTCTGGATACAGAAGATTGCTTTTGCTCTCCGCAGTTCGTCTCAATAGGACATTATAGCGAGATGATGTGTGCCATTTTTACTTAAGGCCTGTTTACACTGGTAGGTTTTAGGAATAGAAAAAAGGAATGGGGGACTGTGTGGGAAGAATTCTCCTGGCTTTCCGTCTTTTGTTTTTCCGATTTCCCCATTCGAAACGCTGTTTGTTTACACTGGTCCGTTTTCTGAATGAGAAGCGATGCCCATCGTTTGTTTCTGTCCCCCATTCCTTTTGTCTATTCCTAAAACCTACCAGTGTAAACAGACCTTAAGGTTCTATGCCATCCCCCACCCCCACCCCAACCCACACCATGTATACACCCACATTCAAAAATAAGATCAAATAAGATAAGAATCAAATTATCCCGTGAGGGGAAATTCTCTTTCACAGAACCTTTAACAACAGATACATGGTATACAATATATCTTACGCATCGTTACATCAACATATCACAACTCCATAAGTCAAGAACAGGCACACATGAAGTAACATTGTAAAGAGCCTTGGTAAAATATGGTACTCATTTGTTGAGGCGAATTGCAGAGGGCAAAAGCGACCTGCTGTATCTTTGCCTGCTTGCTTTCATGTGTATTATTCTGTTGCTCTTGGATGATCTAGACCAGGGGTCACCAGTTCATCCGGCCCGCCATGGTACTTGATTTTGTTTGATAAAACCAGGGATATCTAGAGCAAATTGGAGGGCGGCCCTTACCAGAGGCAGCAAAGCATGGGAAGCTGTCAGAGTCCAGCAGGCTATCAAAAAAAGAGAACGGCGCAAGAAAAGGCTCAGTGGTACTGAACCAACGGAGCACTCTTGTCATTTATGCGGAAGGGTCTGCAGTGCAAAAATAGGACTTATCAGTCACATGAGAAGCCATAAGTCATGAAAGAACAGTTTTTCCATTCTGTCCTCTGTGTCCTTTAGTTCTCTTTATTGTCCATGTGTTGAAATTCTCAACAATTTCTGTTCTTTATTCCTCTGGTGTTGTTAAGGTCATCATCATACTTGATGGACGAACTATTATTATTATTATTATCTAGAGCTACGGGATGGATGAGCTTCCTTGCTGACCCCTTTGATGACCTTTTTTTTTTATAGTAAATTGATAACTTTTTGATATTAAAAAATCGTCTTTGCTCTAGAATTTTTCTTCTGGCCTGCAAGTATTGAACAGATTGCTTATGCGGCCCGCGCTTGTAAGTTTGTCAGTTATCCGGCCCTCTGTGAAAAAGGTTTGGTGACCCCTGATCTAGACATTTCTACCCTCGAATCGCCTCATCCACCCCACTCCCCCCTCCCCTCCCAAACACACAAACCCCTCGCCCACTGAATGTCCATTCCTTACGACAGGAATAAGATCGCCCAACACATCCGCCCTTACAGAGATACACATCGTGTTTTTGCACGGGCAAGAACAAAGGAGAGAGAGAAAGAGGGAGAAAGAGAGAAAGAAATAGAGAGATTGACTGGGCAAAGCAAAGTAATCACTCTATCTCTCCTACAGGGCCAGGGGCTCGATAATCGTGGATTTCCCGGGGAGGGGGTGGGGAGAGGAGGATGTGAAGGAGGTATAAAACATGAGAAATTCATTTTGAGTACAGCCGGGTGGGCATTGTTCAACGTGTTAAAACAACAGGTGAAAGAAGATGGAGGGAAGTGAGGAGAGAGAATTTGCTTGTAAGTAAGCGTTGCATCCCTTTTAACTTTCATGATATTTCGTCTGTTCTGTTCCCTCTCTCTCTCTCTCTCTCTCTCTCTCTCTCTCTCTCTCTCTCTCTCTCTCTCTCTCTCCCCTCTCTCTCTCTGTCTGTCTCTCAGTTTCTGTGCATGCATGTGTGTGTCTGTATGTGAGTGTTATAAAGTTATATCTTATCTTATCTTGTCTCTCTGTCCCTGTCACTGTCTCTCTCTCTGTTTCTCTCTCTCTTCCCCTTTCTGTCTCTCCCTTCTCTCTCCACATTTCACCCTCTATTCATTCTCGATATTGCGACTTCCTCTTTATCTATCTATCTATCTATCTATCTATCTATATCTATCTATCTATCTATCTATCTATCTATCTATCTATCTATCTATCTATCTATCTATCTATCTATCTATCCATCTATCTATCTATCTATCTATCTATCTATCTATCTATCTATCTATCTATCTATCTATCTATCTATCTATCTCTCTTAAACACACTCATTCTCCATGTAGCTGTCTCCTCTTCTCTCTCCGTGCCTCCCTCTTTCTCTCTCACCCCCCCCCCCCGCCCCACACACTTCTTCTATCCTCTCTTTCCCCTCATTAATTCTGTATGCACCCGCCCCTTCTACCACCCCTCTCCCCGCCCACGGGCACCCAGCAGTTCTGGTTTCACTCAATCGTTGGGTCTAAAGTAGCACATTTGCTGAAATTATTTCCTTAATGGACAGAAAGGCCCGCGGTCGATGAGAGAGGTTGTTAAAATTGCTGAAAATTTGAGCTGGCAGGGAGGTTGAAATTGTCCTGACCTGTCTGCAGTGACGAATAACATTCTCTGATGGTGTGGTCTCTGGTAGTTTCAATGCTTTCTTTCTCTCTTTTTTTTCTCTCTCTCACTCTCTTTCTCTCTCTCTCTCATTCTCTTTCTCTCTCTCTCTCTCTTTCTTTCTCTCTTTCTCTCTCTTTCTCTCTCTATCTCTCTCTTTCTCTCTCTATCTCTCTCTTTCTCTCTTTCTCTCTCTCTCTTTCTCTCTCTCTCTTTCTCTCTCACTCTCTGTGTCTCTCTCTTTCTCACTGTCTTTGTCTCTCTTTCTCTCTCTCACTCTTCCTGTCTCCCTCTTTCTTTCTCTCTCTCTGTCTCTCTCTCTTTCTCTCTCACTCTCTCTGTCTCCCTGTCTCTCTCTCTCTTTCTCTCTCTCACTCTCTCTCTCTTTCTCTGTCTCTCTTTCTCTCTCTCTCTCTAACTCTGTGTCTGTCACACTCTCCCAGTATTTTCTCAGCACCACATTGTTTCATCCCCTCACTCACGTAAACTCTCTCTTTTCCTTTCTTCCGTCTTTCTCTCTCTCTCTCTCTCTCACTCTCTCTCTCTCTCACTCTCTCTCTCTCTCTCTCTCTCTGTCACCCTCTCCCCGAATATTCAATATTCTTTAGGCACCACAATCTTTCACCTCTCCTCCCTCACACAAACCTTCTCTTTTCTCCTTTTCGTGTCGCATCTCTCTCTCTCTCTCTGTCTCTCTCTCTCTCTCTCCACACGCACTATTTCTTCTTTTTCTCCCTTGTTTTTCTCTCTCTCCCCCTTCATCCCTCCCTCCTCCCTGGGCTGTCGCTTTCTCTCTCTCTCTCTCTCTCTCTCTCGTTGTATTCCACCATTTCTCCAAGCGAGTGCGTGTAACCTTGGCACAAAACGAAGTCAGTTACGTCACTACAACATTGACGTCATACATGTCCCCCAGGGAGGGCATTGCAGCCGCTGTTATATAATTACACATCACAGAGACAAGATCAGGTTAACCAGGGCGGGGACAGTGGCGGGTGGAGATTATGAAAATTTCACAATGAAGATTTTGGTGTATCTCAGGGCGACAAGGAGACGTAGTTCAGGATGAAGGAGAGGAAGAACCGATGGAAGCAAATATAAGCTGAGTCAAAATAAAAACTGGTATTACGTTGGCAATTAAATTTTTAAATAATTAAAAAGTATGAGAAAGGTAAAGGTGAGTATAGTAAATTTTTTGAAAAAAATACATTTCATGTGGACATGAAGCCTTTAGGTCTTTAAGATAAGATAAGATAAGATAAGATGAGATAAGATAAGGTAAGATAGATAAGATAAGATGAGATAAGATAAGGCAAGATAAAATAAGATAAGACAAGGGAAGGTAAGATAAGATAAGGTAAGATAAGATGAGATAAGATAAGATAAGATAAGACAGGACAGGGTAAGGTAAGGTAAGGTAAGGTAAGATAAGATGAGATGAGATAAGATAAGATAAGACAGGACAGGGTAAGGTAAGGTAAGGTAAGGTAAGGTAAGATAAGATGAGATAAGATAAGATAAGATAAGACAGGACAGGGTAAGGTAAGGTAAGGTAAGATAAGATGAGATAAGATAAGACAAGAAGATGAGATTAGAATCACTTTATTATTCCATGGGGCAAATTCTCTTTCACCGAGCGTTTAACAGCATACTCGTGGTACACATTTCTTACGTATCATTATAATAAAAAAATAAATAATATAAACAAACTCTATGAGTCACTAACAGACATACATGGAGTGACATGGTAAAGAACCTAAGTGAAATGTGGCACACATCTAATTAAAATGACTTGCTGAGGCGAATTGCTGAAGGCAAAAACGATCTTCTGTAGCTTTTCCTGTTTGTTTTCACGTGTATTATTCTGTTGCTCTTGGGTGACCTAGAAATTTGATCAAACAGAGGATGGTGGCTGTCGTGTAAGATGGACGTGTTTTTTCACACAACCATTTGAGCATTTTGAGAATTTTTTTTTTTAATCTCTCAGATTTTCAATGCTAGTCTTGATTTAATGAATGCGGCTACTTATGTAATTGTACAACCTTGGTAAATGTGCACTCAGTGTGGTTCTGTCTGTCTGCTGTCTGCCTCTCTCTTTCTGTCTTTCTTTCTATTTCTTTCTCTTCCCGTCCGTTTCTCTCGCGGTGTCTCTGTCTCTGTTTCTCTCTGTTGCTCTTTCTTTCTCTCTGTTTCTATCTGTCTATCTGTCTGTCTCTCTCTTTGTCTCTGTATGTCTCTCTTTCTCTCTCTGTCTCTTTCATTCTGTTTCTCTCAGTCAGCCTGTCTGTATGTCCGTGTGTCTCTCCCTCTCTCTTTCCCCCTTCCCCCTTCTCTTTCTCTCCTCTCTCCCTCCGCCTCCTCCTCCTCCTTTCTCTCTCTCTCTCTCTCTCTCTCTCTCACACAAACTGAAAGCACTACAAACACCGCCAATGCTACAAGTTTCACGCATTCTCTAAATTGAATTTTTTCTAATTCCTCTTTTCTTTTGTATTCACAGGTCGAAAATTTCTGGCAGCTCGCTGAGAACCACGTGGCTTCGCCCTGTGCTCAGATTATACAGACAATGGACGGTTGAAGTTGAAGTTGTCAGGAATGACGAAGAATTAAAAAAAATGTGAACTTTCTTTTTTTAGTCAACACTTATATAAATACATGTATGATTATCTATTGTAAAGGAGCTGATTTGAGAAAGACGAAAATGGGAAAGGGAGGCAGGGGGTAGTTATGTGTGTGCATTGTAGCTTATTTATCTTCTAGTATATTCGTGGACTTGAGAATTTTCGTTGCAAAAGGCTTCTGAACCACTCAACACTCAGACTTCAAATTTTATATGGTGCATCAGAATGGATGTAAGGGTGCACAGTTTTTAATAGAAGTCTCAAATCGGTGTAGTTTTTTTTAATTGGAAATTTATTGTTTCGCCATCATTTACATCTATTTCGAGTCATGGTTCGCCATTTTAAGGTTTCGTTATCACTTCCTGCGATGTGTTCACTATCAAACACACTAACCCGTGCGCAAATCATGCTGTTGTACGGGAATCGGGATGCGCAGTGTGTCAACGCACAAAGACAGAGCAGTAAGACTTATTGAAAACAAACAAACAAAAATAAAATAAACAAATAGGAACAGGCCAGATGAAGCAGGTCCATAATAATCACCCAGAACTGAAACCAATATTCAAACCGATTTAGCCCGGGCGGGCCCGGGGACCTCAGCTAGTTTATTATATGATTATTATCCTTTGTTTCACAGAATGAATCATTGCATTTTTCATATCTCTAACTTCAGTTGCTAATGTAAAGAGTAATATTTAGCAATCGTCAAATTAATGTAAAATTAGATATACCTCAGTGGCGGAATGTGTCAGTAAAGCTTACTATTTATGTATGTGCGGAATGTCTAAAAAATGTATAGACAAAAAAACAAAACAAAAAAACATTAATGAACTGCATTGACATAAGAGACTGGCCCAGAACAACCATGACCTTGAACTCATGCAATGACCCATATAATTACACACTTTGCCTTCTTGAATTTGCATTACAAATCCTGGATGCATCTTAACTGACACTGTATAAACTGTATTGATATCCAAAGTGTGGATATATATTATATTTTTTTTAAAGACATTCAGTTTTTACTGTGTTCTGTCAGTTGATGATGTTGTTAAATGTATAATTGTCATTGTTTATCTTCATTCACGCCGATGTTTTTTTCTACCTTCGTTTTTGTCTTATCAAGTCCCTTTTTTCCTATTTCGCACTTACTGCTTTTCGTTGCTGTTCCTGAACTGTTTTTATCACCACAAGTCTTAGTATTTCTCGCAAAGAAAAATAACTTACAGTAAAATTTAACGTCATTTCTATTTTTGTACTGTCTGATTCTTATTTTTTTCCAATTCTTTCAGCCAGGATATCATTTCTAAAAGCCACAATACTGCCTGAAATTAAAAATAAAAAAAATAAAAACAATACAAAAACGGCGTATTTATAACTCTTGGTTATTTTCCATTCTGCAACCGCAGATGAGTTATTGAAAACTTGAAACATGAACCAACATCAAGACAGTTGAAATAAAATCTTCAGTAAAGCTTAAGTCGTTTCTTACTGTTGTTTTTTTTTTTTCTGGTGTGAAAAGGAGGAAAATGTGAGGGGAAAATGAGAGTGAAATAAGGAAATGATACCGAGAAAACAGGGTTTAGGACTTGGGTATAATGATCGACAGAAAGTGAAAGTATGAACAGACATGGAAAAAGAAAGAAAGACAGGGGTGAGAGAGGGAAAGAGAAAAAGAGAGAGAAGAGCAAGAGAGAAAAGCGAGAGGAAAAAAGAAGGAGAAAGAGAGAAAAAGAGGAAGAAAGAAAGAAAGGGAAAGAGAGAGAGAGAGAGAAGAGAGAGAGAGAGAGAGAGAGGGGGGGGGGGAGGGAGAGAGAGATTGAGCATATTAAGTGCATAAGTGGAGTTAAAAGCCACTTTCGATGCCGAAAATGGGGTATTCGGTTCAAACCATTAATATAAGTTAGAACACATACGTAAGTGACGACAAAAAACCTTAAAAGAATAAGAAAGAAGAGAAAGTGTTAACATCGGTGAAAATAGTAATTTGAAGAGGTTGGAATGAAGGCTTGAATAAATATATTAAAGTATGGCCGTGGAACAGACAAGAGTGAGACAGTCAGGAAGGAGAATTAGAATTTATCGATTTTGTAGAACAAAAAAACAAAATGCTAAAGTAATCCCTAAAGAGTACTTACCGTTGTAGAAATGGGAGGACATCTCATAAATGAAACAGCATTGATAGATTATATGAACACATTGTCGCAAGTAAACTGAGTTCAAACGTGTGTTGGTAGTGGCTGGGTGGGTCAGGAGATTGTATGCTTAATGACTTTTTGGGTGCTTAGTACTCATAAGGATGGTCCTTAATGTGCAAACCAGCTCCGAATCCCCCAAAGAAAACGGTGATTCCTATTAAATGTACAAGGGAATTTCAAAAAAATTTTTTTTTAAATTATGTCATGTTAACAATTAGTTTCATTATTAATGACATGACGTTGAATATTAGTCTCATTATTTATAAATATTATTAGTCTCATTATTTATAGGTATGCTTAATGCGATTGTCACGGCAGATCAGTCACAGTAGACATGAATGGCCAGACAGTACAATCACGCAAATGATAAGCAGAAAAATAAAAAACAATAGTAAAAAAAGAAACGGCCATGGGAGTTTCGCCACAGACAACAACATAAATGATTCATCACACTTGCCTATCAGCCGTCACTTCCCGAGATAAAACATTCTATCCATACATTTTTAAATGCCAAAATCTTTTTGAAGTTCTGTCGACAGTCCCGAAAAAAAAAAAGCAAAATTAATCTATCGCTACAAATTATTCTGATACTGCCAATCATGTGGAAACAGCAAACCATACTTTCTCCAAATGAGATCACGTCGGTGTTTCAAATGAACCGATCTCTCCCGACAGTTCCCTATCACAGTAAATCTGCATCTACCACAATGGTTCTCGGATTATCAGGCCACATTCCTCCCCTTGTGATCTTAGGGGACGTATCATACCAAGCCCGGCCAGGCACAGTCAGCTGCTGGCAGACAAGAAGTACACACCATAATTTCCTGTATTTTCGTAGTAAATCCGGGAAGACCCTATCATACTGAGCCCTGTCAAACACAGTCAGCTTCTGTCACTATTCCATTGGTGTACATTTTACTGGCAGCATCTGACTGTTTGACCGGGCTTAGTAAGATACCTCGCTAGTCTCCTCGAATCCTCTCCCAGTTTGAATTGCTATATAATAATTTTCCACCATTCGACAAACTAGCCAATTTTGATTGATTGATTGGTTGGATGGTGGCGTCACAACATTGAGTTTCAACAAAGAGTATTATATATAGAAAGAGGTTTCACTATTTGTCGATCTGCATTGCGAGGCAAGGGAGGCTCTGCGAAACCATTGTTAGCATGGAGCGGAAAGTAGGTCTCTGCGGTAAACAATATCCGTTTGTGCATTTCCACGGAGCGTGGGAGCTTACAAACTGTTGTAAATAGTTTCAATCAGCCCAAAAATATGAACAAACCACAGTAAACAGATATGCACACTATCTTTGGTGAAGACGGTCTCTTTCAATTCTTCAATTTCTTGTTTACCGCAACGACCTAGTTTCGCGATGTGGCGGAAATGTACCCTCTCAATATATCTATACTCTCTGGTTTCAATGATACCTCGCCCACCAATCAACTACTTGGATGTCTCTGACACCCAGCGTCGTGTCGTCACCATCTTAACACGTCGGCCCGTCAAAGTCGGCTAGTGCACGCCAAAGAATATACTTTAACAACTTATGGAACTGATTTTCTTTATTAATTGCTATCAAATGTGAAGAAAAAAATATCCTTATTTCAGTAGATGGTAAAACTTCCATGTGATATTTATTTGATATACACACAGACTACAGAGTGCACATAGACAGCAACCTTACGGTAATCCAACTTGTAGGATCGAGGTAATGTTGGTTCGTAGTAGGAAGACATCGTTCCTACGTCGATCCGCCGGTGACGACATTTGCGGCGACGTCGGTTGATGTAGGAAATCTGCGCCTATGGTAATCCTACCGACCCGATGGAAATCCTATGCAAATCTACGTCATTTTGACATAAGAATGCTGGCAGGTCATTCTATTCCTGTTTCAGAAATTCCTATGGCAGAAATTCCTCCCCAATTGCTCTCCTGGCTAAAATCCTTTTCCTTGAATTTGACCCCCCCAAAAAAATCATATTTCAAAGGACCATAAAACTTCTATTTGATTTTTGTTTGAGATCTATACACAGTGTATGGAGTTTATTCTTTCCCAGCTTGGAGTACCTCCTTTAGCTGAAATTCGACACCCTGAATTTAAAAGGAGAAATCCCGATTTCAATGGCTCATAACTCTTTGTCTACCATGAATTTTTACATATTTGCCAATACAGGAAGAAACTAGAGGACAGATGAATGAAGACTAACTACAGCAACATCTGTAATAGAAAGTCGACTTTCTTTCTTCCCGAAACAACATGGCCCGGCATTCATGTGCACCGATATATCGGTCATTGGCACAAATGTGATCTGCTGAAGAACACAAAGAGATAAAACTGCTATTTGATTGTTGTTTGCTGTACATACACAGTATACAGAGTACGTTCTTTCTCGGTCTGGAGATTCTCCTCTGACTGACAAATTCCTCCCCAATTTCTCCCTTGGCTGAGATTCCTCCCCTTAGGCCATGCACGGACTAGCCAATTTCGTTCGGCCAGCTGGTTGGGTGGTGACGTTATGACGTTGAGTTTTAACAGAGAGTATGAATAGATGTATAATGTATAGAGAGAGATCTCACTTTCGCCAAATCGCGAAACTAGATCGTTGCGGTAAACAAGAAATTGAAGAATTGAAAGAGACCGCCTTCACCGAAGATAATGTGCATATCTGTTTACTGCGGTTTTTTCATATTTTGGGTTGATTGAAACGATTAAAAACCGTCTGTAAGCTCTTACCCCGTGGAAATGCACAAACGGGTATTGTTTACAGCAGCGACCTACTTTCCGCCCCATGCTAACAATGGTTTCGCGGCGCTTCCCATGTCTCGCAGTGCAATTCGACCAATAGTGAAACATCTCTATACATGACGTATACTCTCTGGTTTTAATGAGATTCAACGAGTTGGCTGGTGTGCGAGATCTCATTGGAGCTAACTGTGGTGAGGTCACCATCCAATTAGTTGGCCGATCGAAGTCGGGTGGGGCTCGCCTTAGATTTGAAATTCTTCCTCTTGCAAATAATTATATCCTCTTCTTAGATTTGAAATCCTCCTCTTGGATTAGAAATTCATTTCCACGGTGTTGAGGTATTTGTTTTCGGAGGACATTTGCACCTCTTGTTTTATTTTCTTTCTTTCTTTCTAGTTTTCTTGTTGATGTATTTGTATTTGCAGACCTGTTTGATCCCACTGGAAGGAGGTAGGGGTAGGGTGAGGCGGTAGGGATTACTTTTGTTTAACTTTGCCGTTGCAGCCTCTTTCTTATCCGAGAAGACTTGGTGTTCGATCCTACCTACCATGGGATCAGGGACAAGAAATTTCCCCCCCCCCCCCAATTTTCAACATGCCTGCGCCGTCCGGGAACCAATACCCCGTACCTTCGGCATGAGAGGCGAACACCTTGTCTCTAGACCAGGAGTCACCAAACTAAAGCCCACGGGATGTCAGTTCATCCGGCCCGCCATTGTATTTGATTTTGTTTTATAAAACCAGGGATATCTACAGCTACGGGATGGACAAGCTTCCTCAAACCAAGAAAAGTATGTATTATGTAACTATCTTCTTGCTAACCTCTTTTTTGCTTTTAAGCGGCCCGCGCTTGTAAGTCTGCCAGTTATCCGGCTCTCTGTGAAAAAAGTTTGGTGACCCCTGCTCTAGACCAACGTGTGCCCAGGGAATCAAGTTCTTCCCATTTGAGAATCACTGATCTGAAATAAAACAAACAAAACAATTTATTTCCACGGGCTGTGTTTCCTCCCATTGTCCTCTCAAAGCTGATACGATCCCATTTCTAATAAAACTCCCAGTGTAGACCAGCCATCATTAACGCTGTAATCAATACAGAAAAATAAAAAATCGAGAAACGTTGAACATCACGCCAGTCTGAGGTTTCTTGTTCACTCGGCGGTTTCAAATTTGCGGCCACTATTTTTAACATCCGTGGTTACTTGAACTGCTGAAATATTAAATTGAAGCCGGTATATCGGCCCATTTACACAGCTGTTCTCGGCGGACCACAATCTTTTGCCACAATAGAATCGGATATTTAAATAAATACACAGGCAAATTAACTATTCTGCGAACGGAGACTAAAAATGTAAAAAAAAAAAAAGAATACATTTACTTAGATGAGATACTGGGCCTGATTTCTCTCTTTCTCTGTCTCTCTGTCTCTTTCTGTCTGTCTGTCTGTCTGTCTCTCTGTGTCTCTTTCTCTTTTTTTTTTACTCTCTCTTTTTGTCACTTTCTTTCTCGCCTCTTCCTCTCTCTGTCTTTCTCTCTCTCTCTCTTTCTTTCTCTTTCTCTCACTCTCTCTGTTACACTTCTTTACTTTCAAAGTTCATGAGTTTTGATTTAACCAGCCCTAAAAATACTGGTCTCTCCCTCTCCTCTCCTCTCTCTCTCTCTCTCTCTCTCTCTCCCTCTCTCTCTCTCTCCCTCTCTCCATCCTCCCACTTGAACGAGAAAACGATCGTTGAAATCTCACCCACCCAAATTGCAGGCATTGGAGTACCCAATAAGTCAAATATTAATGTCGATCACTTTTTTAGTTTTCAATTCTTTCCTCAAAACGGCTGATGGTGACGATGTTTCTCCTGATTCAAATCCGACCAACCCCAGGTAAATCATATACAAATATACGTCGGATTGACGTAAGAATTCTGACTGGTATTAGCCTAGGCGCGCATTAGCCGATTTTGATCGGTCGATTGGTTGGGTGATGTTGAGTTTCAATGACACCGAACTAGTTGGATGGTGCCAGCCACCAATCCTACGGATATCCGATGCCTAGGCCTGATGTCATCCCTGCACTTAAGACTTGGGGTTAATTCTTTGTTATAAATATCGTCTAATCAGTCATTAACCCTAGGGGACTGAGACAGAACTACTGTTCTTGGCAACAGAAAACATGTTCCCAGCTCTGTCTACGTGACGAGGGGACTCCCTGCTGTCAAAGTGCGAGAAAAAGAAAAATCGGTCACCGACTTCAAGAGGAGTTCAAATCGATGAGAGACCAAGGCTATCTGTCGTGCGTGTGTGTGTTTGTGTGTGTGAGAGACCAAGGCTATCTGTCCTGCGTGTGTGTGTTTGTGTGTGTGAGAGACCAAGGCTATCTGTCCTGCGTGTGTGTGTTTGTGTGTGTGAGAGACCAAGGCTATCTGTCCTGCGTGTGTGTGTTTGTGTGTGTGAGAGACCAAGGCTATCTGTCGTGCGTGTGTGTGTTTGTGTGTGTGAGAGACCAAGGCTTTCTGTCGTGCGTGTGTGTGTGTTTGTGTGTGTGAGAGACCAAGGCTATCTGTCGTGCGTGTGTGTGTTTGTGTGTGTGAGAGACCAAGGCTATCTGTCGTGCGTGTGTGTGTTTGTGTGTGTGTGAGAGACCAAGGCTATCTGTCGTGCGTGTGTGTGTTTGTGTGTGTGAGAGACCAAGGCTATCTGTCGTGCGTGTGTGTGTTTGTGTGTGTGAGAGACCAAGGCTATCTGTCGTGCGTGTGTGTGTTTGTGTGTGTGAGAGACCAAGGCTATCTGTCGTGCGTGTGTGTGTTTGTGTGTGTGAGAGACCAAGGCTATCTGTCCTGCGTGTGTGTGTTTGTGTGTGTGAGAGACCAAGGCTATCTGTCCTGCGTGTGTGTGTGTTTGTGTGTGTGAGAGACCAAGGCTATCTGTCGTGCGTGTGTGTGTTTGTGTGTGTGAGAGACCAAGGCTATCTGTCGTGCGTGTGTGTGTTTGTGTGTGTGAGAGACCAAGGCTATCTGTCCTGCGTGTGTGTGTGTTTGTGTGTGTGAGAGACCAAGGCTATCTGTCCTGCGTGTGTGTGTTTGTGTGTGTGAGAGACCAAGGCTATCTGTCCTGCGTGTGTGTGTTTGTGTGTGTGAGAGACCAAGGCTATCTGTCCTGCGTGTGTGTGTTTGTGTGTGTGAGAGACCAAGGCTATCTGTCCTGCGTGTGTGTGTTTGTGTGTGTGAGAGACCAAGGCTATCTGTCCTGCGTGTGTGTGTTTGTGTGTGTGAGAGACCAAGGCTATCTGTCCTGCGTGTGTGTGTTTGTGTGTGTGAGAGACCAAGGCTATCTGTCCTGCGTGTGTGTGTTTGTGTGTGTGAGAGACCAAGGCTATCTGTCCTGCGTGTGTGTGTTTGTGTGTGTGAGAGACCAAGGCTATCTGTCGTGCGTGTGTGTGTTTGTGTGTGTGAGAGACCAAGGCTATCTGTCCTCCGTGTGTGTGTTTGTGTGTGTGAGAGACCAAGGCTATCTGTCCTGCGTGTGTGTGTTTGTGTGTGTGAGAGACCAAGGCTATCTGTCCTGCGTGTGTGTGTTTGTGTGTGTGAGAGAGTGTGTGTTGGGGGAGGAGGACGAGGAAGAGTGCGGGGGAGGGTGGAGCTTTGAGCTTGAGTTTAAGGTTGGGGGAGGGCACATGGACACGATAAGTTCAATCCGGTCACATTGTGGTGGGAATTAATCAGGGTTGCCAGCCCAGATTTTTAAATGTCGCCAGGCTCATCCCCAGAAGAAGTAAAAATGTCGCTAATACCCCCAATGGAAAGTCGCTAGTTATTGCTAGTCGCTTGTATATCCCCCCCCCCCTCCCCCCAACAGCAGCAATTTGATGCAAATACATATTTTCATGAACATGCCGACTGATAACCAATTAAAATGCATTATACAAAATATGCTAAACAATTTTTGTAACTTGAACGTACTGGCAACAACCAACTTTGTGAAACTTTGTCGTAAGCCAGGTTTTTAAGCTTGACCCGTTTCGTATAATAAATAAATGAAATTTTATTAAGTAATCCTTGTTGCTATTTACAATTTCTGCGACCCTGTTGCTATGATTACACTGGTCAACAAGTTCATTTCAGAAGCAGACAAATTGTCAAAATTAGTTGACCAGTGTATATATTATTATTATTAAGGCTCGACATGAAAAAAGTTCAAAAGTATCCAGATTTGGCGCTAGATTTCAGTGAAACTCTCCAGATTTCATCGCTCCAAAAATGTAGCCAGATAATTTCAAAAAGATCCAGATCTAGCTATAAAGTCGCTAAGTTGGCAACCACGGAAAGCAAGACGATGGGCAGAATCAAACAGAAAGCCAAGACAGAAGGAGATCCTACCACTATCAGAAACGTGGGGAGGGGGAGAGGGGGATTCAAATGTGCCTGTTGTTAGGGGCCCGCAGTGTAATTACAAAGTCGAAGATAGAAATACAGGGATTATGTTCACTGTTCAGGCTTTAGACAGCTCAGGCCAGGCGCACATGAGAGAATTTTCAGTTACACAGTATGAGAAACGATTTAATTAGCGGTAATTGAAAGGTTTACAGATTAAGACAATTACCGTTGTCCACTTCGAATAAATGGATCGTTTTATTCTGTTTCGGCAACTAAGTAGTTTCTGGGAACTGAGCAACTGAAAAAAAATCACTCGTATGCTCCTGACCTCGCTATGTAAAATACTACGGTCCCATAACAGCCCCAGTCAGAATCACTATTTTAATTCGACGATGATTTGTATAGGAGTTCCGTAAGGTTGGTAGAATTATTGTAGGGTTGGTAGGATTTGTGTAGGGTTGGTAGGATTTCCGTAAGGTTGGCAGGATTACCGTATGGGAGGATGTCCTACATCAAACTGACGTCGGTTTGATGTCGTAACCAGCGGATCGACGTAGAAACGGTACCATTCCTGGTCTTATGTACAGATGTGGCGTAAATCCAGTGCGTTGGATTTCCGTACGTTTACTGGCTGTGAGTGGCCTTAAAATGTAGATGAGAGCTTTGCAAAGTGCACAGAGTCCGACCTTCAAAAAAACCAGCTGTGTACATCACACAGAGGTTTAAGATGTGATGGCTATAATTTGATACTGTTATGTGTAAAGTTTCATATCTTTCAAATTTTTAGTGCTGTCTGTAAAATCTAACCGTCAATCTCCCTTTTCTTTTTGCCCTCCAAAGAGTAAAAGACAATAATTATCAAAACAGACGTCCCTAATATCATTTTTATAACACTCTGAAACTAGAAACTCCGGGTAATATTATTATTATTACCAGTGTTATTATTATTATTATTATTTTATCATTATTATTTTGGTAATCACCGCTTTTTTATCACTGTTTTTATCATTAGTAACCCAGCTTTAACCTTCACGCTATTACAGTGAAAAAAGACACTTTTTAAAACAAATCCCAACTGGCTGCTATTTCATTAAACCGGAAAACAGTTTCTGCAACAGAAAGAGTACTTCATATTAAAATCTGTGCAATTCTTATATTGAAATAGTATAGTACTATCTATTGTGAAATCGTGTCTTCACTCCATATTTTAGAACATTGTTTGATCCCCTTGTCTCTATTAAACGGTGGCATTCTTCACCTAGCACCCAGTTTGCCATATTTGGAAAACTCAGTCCGTGCCCTATGTTCCAGATTTTTGGACAATTTCTAATACATCAGAACATTGTTTTACTTGGTTTCATAGCCTTGCCTTCTTTTTCGTTGTACATTATATTCTCTGAGGTTTTAAACTTGTTGGACAAGGCACTTTATGCCTGGCCAGTAGCTTTTTAAACTGAACAATTCTGTTAAATTTGTAGACTTCATTTTGACTGTAATATCAAATGTAACGTTGAAGCAAAAAATAAAAACAAAACAAACATAAAAAAAACAACCCACAATAAACATCTAATATCGTATATTAAAAGTAAAAGTAATTAAAATGTATTTCTTTTTACAGTGCGTTTTTATGTTTTAAATGATATTTTGAGCTAATTCATTTAGTTCATCTCTTTAAAGTACAGCAATACCCCACAGTGCGGTTGAAATCGAATATTTCTGATAATTGCTTTTTTTTTTTTTGGTTTGTCTTTTTTTTTTTTACTGTTACTTTCTTTGTCTTTTTCTTGTTCTGTTAACATAATGGAATTCTCCAGAAAATGGGACAAAACCAAGAAAAAGCTGGAAGAGAAGGAACGAATTTTTTTTTTCTGGTCTTGAGGTTGACAGAAATTATTTTCAATCTATCAGGTTTTGCTTGCTAAGTGATATCCCAACGTTTGGATGACAAGCCTGGGTCAAGTTTCACTTTTAATGAAGAAGATAGATTTACAGGAGAGAGAGAAAGAGAGAGGAGAAAAGAGGAGAGATCGGCAAAGACAGACAGAATAGCGAGAGGTTGAGTCAGAGAGAGGGAGAGGGAGAACGGGAAAGAGAGAGGGAGAGAGATGGAGAGAGAAAAAGAAAGAGAGACCAACAAAGACAGACAGACAGAGAAAGTGAAAGAGTGAGACAGAGATAGAGAGTGAGGGAGAGAGAGAAAGAGAGAGAGAGGCAAAGACAGACAGACAGAGAGAAAGTGAGGAGTGAGACACAGGTAGAGAGAGAGGGGGAGAGAGAGACAGACAGACAGACGCAGAGAGAGAAAGAGAGAGAGAGAGACCGACAAAGACAGACAGACACATAGAGAAATTGAGAGAGCGGCAGGGACAGTGGAGAGGGGCTGAAGAAACCAGTGTCCATACGGCTGGTTAACTCGAACCTCGTGCACTTTGGAAGTAAAGAAATGAAGATTGCAGCCAAAATATTAGAAAAGAAATGGCTGGAAGCATTATTTCTCAAGTGGTTGTACAGTGTGTTTATGGTTTGCGAAACCAAACCACAGCCTCTTGCAATGTGAAAAGTAAAGACTGCAGTAAAAAAACAACCAAATACTTGGCACAGACATGGCTGGACGCATTTATCTGAAGTGGTTGTTCAATAGCCTCTTGCACTTTGAAAGAAATGGCACGGAGATTGCACCCAAAATACTTGTAACCAAATGGCTTAGAAGTATGCTTCTGAAGTGGTTGTGCAATATTTTTACGGTGTATTGTCTCTCGCCCTTTGAAAGTAAAGGCATGAAAATTGCAGCGAAGAAACGTGGCTGGAAGCATCTTCCTAAAGTGGTTGTGTAGTATCTTTACTGTTTGTTACAACATAACTACTCGCGCTGTGGATGTAAAGGTTGCAGCCAAAACACGTCAGAAATTGCAGCCAAAAATACACGGCAACAGGAATGGTAGAAAACATGCTTCAGTAGTAGTTGTCCAGTATATCTATGGTCAGTTAACCGTGACATCTGGCACCGTGAAAGTAAAGATTGCAGTTAAAAATACTTAAAACAAAATGGCTTAGAAGTATACTCCTGAATGGTTTTCCAATATGTTTACTGTTAGTTAATTAACCATAGCCTCTGAGGCTTTGAAAGTAAAGATATAAAAATTGCAACCAAGAAACAGAAATGGCTGGAAGTGTATTTCTGAACTGGTTCTTCAGTATGTTTGTGGTTAAGTTAACAATAGCATCAAGCACTGTGAAAGTAAAGATTGCATTGAAAAGTATTTAAAACAAAATGACTCAGAAGTATATTTCTGAAGAGGTTGTCCAATATGCTCAGTACTAGTTAACCGTAATCTCTAACACTGTGAAAGCAAACGGTTGCAGTTACAAAAACTTAAAAACAAAATGACTTACAAGCATATTTCTGAAGTTGTCCAATAGCTTTACTGTTAGTTAACTATAACATCTGAGACTTTGAAAAAGTAAAAATATAAAAAAAACTGCAACTAACAAACGGAACTGGCTGAAAGCATATTTCTGAAGGGGTTGTCCAATGTGCTCATGGTTAGTTAAACCTTGACCTCTCACACTGTCAAAGTAAAATTTGCACTCAGAATACTTGTAACCGAAATGGCTAGAAGCAAATGTCTGAAGCAGTCGTCCAATATGTTTACGGTTGCTGGATGTTCGCCATTCATGGCCAGCAGCGGAAGAGTTGCCATTAGCCCTCGTCCACGCCTCCCCCGCTCAAGAGGTCGCAATTCCCCCGAGTCTGTTTGATCTATTGAGTCAACAGATGTCTCACTCTGACCACTTGGGCCACTCCGTAACTTGGTCAACGATGTTGCAATTTGGATCCCCTCCCAGGGGGAGAAAGCGAGGGTGAGAAGGTGCTAGGAGGATCAAGGACATTGAGGACCCCCTCTACAGATGAGGGCAGGAAGGGGGAATGAAAGTGCTGAATACAGCAGTAAATTATTGCATATCATGGGAACCGTGATCCAGCGGTGTAGTGTGGGTTGCCAGCGCCCGGGGAAAGGCAAACACTGCGCTCCTTGACCCGTGGACCTTTAACTCACTTCTTGAGTCAATTTGTAGAGATGAAAGAATATGCAATTGTGAGTAGAAAGTCCTCTATACACATACGCATTTTAAAGATTATTTCAGGCTTGAGATGGATTTTGAAAATTACGTAACGCAACTATCAGTGTCATACACATCAAGGAGACGAGCCGGGTAGAAAAGGAGGAGCTAGGCCGGGCAAAATTGAAAATTGAAATTAATAGATTAAAATTTATCCATATCACCCCCCCCCCCCCCCCACCAGCAACAACAAAATCATATATATATTGTTATTAATAAATATTCAAATATTATTTGAGTTGTGTGTTGTGTGAACTGATGTGAGTTGTGAACTGCTGTGAGTTGTGAACTGTTGCGAGTTGTGAACTGCGCCTAACAGGCTGCGTTACAATTTGCTCTGAGATAGAGAGAGAGAGTGAGCGAGACAGGGAGAGAGAAAGAAGCAGTGCAGTGTGTTGAGCGCTTCACAGGAGGCTCCATTCTGCTCTGTGGTTGACATGTTGTTTCTGTAAAGCGCATAGAGCATTTTAAATGGATATGCGCTATATAAATGCTATACATTATTATTATTATTATTACTAGCTGAGGTCCCCGGCCCTGCCCGGGATAAATCGGTTTGAATATTGGTTTCAGTTCTAGGTGGTTATTACGGACCTGCTTCATCTGGCCTGTTCCTATTTGTTTATTTTATTTTTGTTTGTTTGTTTTTAAATAAGTCTTACTGCTCTGCCTTTGTGAGTTGACACCCTGCGCATCCCGTACAACTGCATGATTTGCGCACGGGTTAGTGTGTTTGATAGTGAACACATCGCAAGAAGTGATAACGAAACCTTAAAATGGCGAACCATGACTCGAAATAGATCTGAATGATGGCGAAACAATAAATTTCCAATAAAAAAAACTACAGCGATTTGAGACTTGTATGCCTACCGATAGTACGTTTTTTAGGGGGCATGCTGCATCAGTGCATGCTAGATCTAGCTCTCACAGACACTACTGTGATTATGAATCGAATTCCGGGGCCGGAAGTGGAAAAGCGATTAACAAAGAAAGAGGTCATGGGTTAACGAACGTACAATTCGGATCAAACGCTCTCGCAAATTTACTGTTCCATTCTTATCGCATTATTGGAATAACTCACGAATCCCATAAGCTTTTCTATGCCTATGTACATAGGAACACTGGTCAGTATCGTACAATTGTGTGTGCCAAATTTCAGTTCAATACGTCCCGTAGTTTTTGAGTCCATAGGGAACAAAGGGATTTTCTTACATTTTTTTTTGTATAGATTAGGCTATCTGTGGGTGTGCATGAGAACACCCACAATAAGTCGGCGACATGACATTTTGAGTTCTTTACATATTATAATAAAAGACAAGACATTTCTGATAAATTGAAGTAATATTGCAGTGATTGCTGTTATGAGACCGTAGTCTAATTGCAAAGCCGTTATAGAAATCATAGTGAGTAGTGTTCACTGCCCATCTACAGTTTATTTACCCTGTAACATGCCACGATCCCCTAGAAACAGCCAAGTCGGAAGTTTTTGGATCTTGTTAGGAGACCGTAGTCTAATTACAGAGCCGTTATAGAGATCACAGTATCTAGTAAGTAGTGTTCACTGCTCACCTACAGTTTACCCTGTAACATGTCACGGTCCCCTAAACAACAGCCAAGTTGGACGTTTGTGCCGGACCCATATTTTCACTTCAAAGCCGTTTTTCTCAAAATCAGCTCTGCCGACTTATTGTGGGTTTTCTCATGCACACTCACATCTAGGTGCCCATTGCAACAAATTATGAGTTTTTTTT
This sequence comes from Onchidella celtica, assembly GCA_963931925.1. Lineage (NCBI taxonomy): Eukaryota > Metazoa > Mollusca > Gastropoda > Systellommatophora > Onchidiidae > Onchidella > Onchidella celtica. Next base: position 16,165,049 of record OZ007569.1, read on the forward strand.
AATCATATGAGATTGTGAATAAGAAAACCCACAATAAGTCGGCAGAGCTGATTTTGAGAAAAACGGCTTTGAAGTGAAAATATGGGGTCCGACATCAACTTCCAACTTGGCTGTTGTTTAGGGGACCGTGGCATGTTACAGGATAAACTGTAGACGAGCAGTGAACACTACTCACTATGATCCCTATAACGGCTTTGTAATTAGACTACGGTCTCCTAACAACAATCACTCCAATAGTACTTGATCAATTAGCTATTGCCACTTATAGGGTTAAATGCTGTTTTCTCAAAATCTTGTTTTAGGGGGGTCACTGACCTCAATTTATCAGAAATGTCTTTTATTATATGTACAGAACTCAAAATGTCATGTTGCCGACTTAAGCCTGGTTTTCTCATGCACGCTCACGTAATATTTATGGAACATCGCAGTACTGATATCTTAAAATGGGAACTCATGGTAATAATAAGCATTATGTAATTCACAGATAAGGATTAACACGAGGACAGTGTGGCAGTAACTGGTGAGAAAAATAATATAAAATGTCACGTGGCGACGTTTACTTGCCCTGCCATGGCAGATTTTCTTTGTGAGGGGGAGGGAGGGGGCTATTAGTTTAGAATTTATTATTACTACTTTTATTTTTCTTTTGAAATTATGCCTAAAAGAACTTTGCGCCTAGGACAACCGCCACTGTGGCCCCTTCCTAAGCCACGCCACTGCCATGATGGCTGTGCGCTTTGGTAGAAATGACGACAATAAGGTCGGTAGTAAACTGGGACAAACCGTTACTCCATTCTGACGTAATACGGTAAAAAACGTAAAAAACCAATATTTCAAATTCACTCTCAGACATTATTCAAGATTACAATGGTTCTCAGCGTGGACGATATCGCCCTCTCTGGGGGACGGAGGGAGGGGGAAGGGATTCCAAAAGGGCGAAGACGGAGAAAAGGGTGACCAAGGGGCGATGTGGGGTTGGGGGTGGGGGGGGGGGATTAATGGAGGAAGATTTGGGGGCAAATACAGGACAGCCATTGACTTGTTCAACAGCATGCGTAGGTAGGTTTTAGGGACAGAAAATGCCTATTTCTGTTTTTAGTGCATTTGATACAGAATGATTTCTGTTTTACAATGAATAACTAACACGCCTCTTGACATTAGTAAGGCTTCGAAAAACTTCACATCATACCTTGTGTGTAGTTGTGTCTTCTTGTTAAATGTATCTGCTGGGTTTGGGTATGGGGGGGGGGGGGTGAAAAAGGGGAAAAAAAGTGGGGGTGATTAAAGAAGATTTGTAGCCTAAGAGGGCCATTGCTTGAAAAAAGACTTGAGAACCACTGCTATCTGCTGACGTATTACGGGAAAAGATGGTATGGCCCAAAATTCACTATCTAACATCATTCTATAACAGTGGTTCTCAACCTCCTTCAGGCAACAGCCCCCCATGGGCTCCAATTTTTCTGTTATCGCCTCCACTCACACCCCTCCATCCCTATTCCGACTCAACAGATGCATTTCACAAGCAGACAGACTACTCACAAAAATAATTAATTATTATTTTAAGTGTTTTCAAAGATGGTGTTGGTGATAAGGATGAGGATGATGAGGATGGGAATGGTGTTGGTGGTGATGATTGTGATGATGATGGTGTGGAGAATTAAAAGAATCAGTAAAAGAGACAGGGAGACAGATAGAGAGAGACATTGATACATAGACACTCCTGCAAACACATACAGAAAGAGAGGCGGAGAGAGACGCAGGCAGGCACAGAGAGAGAGAGAGGGGGCGGGTGGAGGGGGGGGGAGAGAAGGAGAGAGAAAGAGAGAGAAACCCACAAACAGACAGAGAGATACGGAAAGAGGAGAAAGAAATAGAAAAAGGGAAGGAGAGAGAGAGAGAAAGAGAAAGCGAGAAACCGACAAACAGACAGAGAGATACGGAAAGAAGAGAAAGAAATAGAAAAAGGGAAAGAGAGAGAGAGAGAAAGAGAAAGCGAGAAACCGACAAACAGACAGAGAGATACGGAAAGAAGAGAAAGAAATAGAAAAAGGGAACGAGAGAGAGAGAGAAAGAGAAAGCGAGAAACCGATAAACAGACTGAGAGATTCGGAAAGAAGAGAAAGAAATAGAAAAAGGGAAAGAGAGAGAGAGAGACATAGAGACACAGAGAGAGAGAGAGAGAGATTAGAGAGAGATAGAGAGAGACATAGTCAGACAGACGCACACACACACAGACAGATAGACAGACAGAAAGACAGACAGAGAGCGAGGGGGCATTTCTTTAAAAAAAACAAAAACATTTCTAACACGACTTCAAGCAAAATGTTTTAAATGAATGCAGAAAAATGTCTAATCTGTTATATTATAAGCAACTCTCAGTTTTCAGGGAAAATTGTTTCCCCTTTTGGAACAGTTTTCTCTATAATTTGGCCTTTCATCTTAAGCCCAATTTCATCAGATAAACTCACATATTCGGTCTATCGCAGGGGTTCCCAACCGGGGGTGCCAGACGCTATCTCAGGGGGTGCAGGGGGTGCGAAAACATGGATTTGGAAATTTAAAAATTACAGTGTACATGTCATCTTGAAACTAGATATTACTTTTGTAAGGGGTGCGAGAATATATCAGAAGTTTTCTAGGGGTGTGGGGTTTAGAAAAGTTTGGGAACCGTTGGTCTATAGTCTTTGTTTTTCCTAGTACAATATGGCTGTTATCGTGTCCACGTGTTTTCTTCAAACTCAAACTCAAACTCCTATTTCATAAACAGTGAAAGTAAACTAACTAGAACGATGATGAAGTACACTCAAATGTGAAGTAACGTGGAAGGTGAGTCTACTCGTTCATCATTAATTATCTTTCAACGTCTCACAAACATGAATGAATGGATGAATCACACAATGAATTAATGAGTGAAAGATGGCCAAGCTATTATTTTCTAATACAGTGGGATAATAAGTCTCATTTTTTTCCAACAGAAATGAGTGAATAAGTGAATGAATGAATGATATGAATGCATAAAAGACGATTTGCGTCTATTTTCTGAATCAATGGAATAATAATTAATAGATTAAAATTTATCCACATCATCCCCCCCCCCCACCAGCAACAACAAAATTTATTATTCATTATTAAATATATATTATTATTAATTACTATTCAAATATTATTTGAGTTGTGAGTTGTGAACTGCGCCTAACAGGCTGCTTTACAATTATTTTGCTCTGAGATAGGGAGAGGTAGAGAGAGAGAGAGAGAGAGAGAGAGAGAGTGAGCGAGACAGGGAGAGAGAAAGAAGCAGTGTAGTGTGTTGAGAGCTTCGCAGGCGCTCCATTCTGCTCTGTGGTTGACATGTTGTTTCTGTAAAGCGCATAGAGCATTTTAAATGGATATGCGCTATATAAATGCTATACATTATTATTATTACGTCCTTTTTCTTCAAACAGAAATGTATGAATGAACGAATGAATAAATGAATGAACGAAATTAACAAAATGGCTTACGAATAATGAGACAATAACTGTAATAATACCAGTTTTGGGGAAGCTAGGGAAAGGTACAGCAGCATTAGTAATAGCACAAGAAGGAAGGCGCGGAGGAGGAAGAGGAAGTCAGTAATTCGAATCCTCTTTGCGGATAAGAGTTATTTACAGATGCGCTACAAGTACATTCGCTACCTCTGGCGTTATCCAACTTTACTGTCCGCTTAAAGTAACAAGAGGTTAGCCAATGTATTATTCACAGCAGACCGAGGGCATGGCAAGTTAGCCCAATACACAACAAGTCCCGGAGGGCTCCCAATGAGGTAATCACCAAGTCGTCTTTCTTCCCGGCCAGCACCGCTGGGAGCCGGAAGTAAGTGACTGTGGCGGAGAGAGTGTCACGTGACCAGCTAGCGCTTCCTCGTGCACTTTTCTCGAGGGATGAGAACTGAGGGGGTGTGGGTAGTAGCGGTATTAGTGGAGAGGGGGCGGGAAAAGAGAAAATTCTCGGGAGGAAACAGGAGGAGGAGGGTGAGATGGGGCGTGGAGACGGAAGGACATCTTTAGATGTCCCGATCGTTTGCCGTCTCGTGCTGTCTATTTATAGCAGGATATCAGTTTTGTCCATTTGTGGGAGGGCAAAACTGGCGACAGACTAGGTACAGAACCCAATCCACATGACGGAGAACACAGTTGGCCCCAGGCAGGAAAAAAGAAAACATACACACACACACTCACACACGCCATAGCCACACACATACACAGTGACAGGCAGCTAAGCTCAAATTTCGCAAGGTATGGGCAATTCAACATGTTCGGCCAGCAACCCCTACGTTAGTCCGACGTAAATTTCCGTAGGATTGGTAGGACCACCGAAGGGGCGTGCTCTTTATATCAAACCGACGGCGGTGCGATGTCGTAACCAGCGGATCCAGGCAAGAAAGATGTCATTCATTCTTATGTGCAAAACTTGACGTCCGTCCCAAGCATGGGATTTCCCTGCAGTTACTGGCTGGATAGATTGTTTTAGCTCTCCATAAGCTTAATTGTTTTTATTTCACTTAGGTTACCTAAAACTATAATATTGACCCTGATACTTTGCATGTCACCCCCCTCCCCCCCCCCCTCTCTCCCCGTGCACGGCAGATGAGTCAGCACACTTTCTTTTTTTTTTTTGGACGGTTCACTCGCAGAGACTAGCCTAGCCGTATTCCAAAAAGAAGGATCGAAACTCTTTATTGGAACGAAACATAATTATAGCCTAGGAACTTCCAACGAAAGACGAAATAAACTTTATAATTTTGTAGGAGCACAAATTCTGCGACGTCAAATGAAATATACCAAAACAAAGTGCTTGGTAAGTGAAATACAGGGTGAATCTCATTTGTCGTAGGACGAACACTGCAACTGGTGATTCCGACCAATAAGTATTAGTACTGGTCTGTTATCATGTAAGATCATGTAAATTTTCATTAATGAATATGCGGTACTGAACGTCGTATGCAGCAAATGGCGTTCATCCATTTCGGAGTGACATTAATCAAGAATTGGCATTCAACCATTTCGGAGTGTCATACATAGCAAATGGCGTGGTTTAATTCCGGAGCGTCATACTCAGCAACTGGCGTTCATTCATTTTGGAGGGTCATACTCAGCAACTGGCGTTCATTCATTTTGGAGTGTCATACTCAGCAACTGGCGTTCATTCATTTTGGAGTGTCATACTCAGCAACTGGCGTTCATTCATTTTGGAGTGTCATACCAGAGAGCTTAAAGTAACGAGAGGGGAAACAGCGGGCCAACTGTCCGTGACAACAATGTTATTCAACGCGTGATGGGCGCTGGGCGGGCTAAAAATAAATAAGCGCGGTCCAGGGCCTCGGCTGGCGTAAAGTCTGCTGTGATATATAACGATTGTCATTACATACAGGGTACGTGTATTGAAATAAACAAAATATGGGAGGTGCAGCATGTATTTGAGTTGGAAGAGAAACACGTCGACACTATAACGGTAACATCTTATTGTTCTAAGAATAGCAAGATGACAGAAGGAAAAGAATGATAGGACAGAAGGAGAACCTACCAGCAACTCCCATCAACCACGGCATTGGGGATGTAATAAGAATGGACGAATAAAAAAAAAAAAAAGGAAAGCAACAAACAAGAAATCAGAAGCAAAAAATGGTGACCTGTAGGGTGAAAAATAAAACAGACAGGAAAACACAAAATTATATGGATAAAGAGGGTGAAGAACACCATAATCTTCGAATCCTCCCACTTCATTATCTTGCGGATTATATCGCAGGGCTGACTTCAGTGAAATTTCATCAAGAATAATAACACACTACTTTTCAATGGGGGCCATCGCTTTGATTTTTATTTCAAACAGTAATAGTTGTAGTAGGTTCCCACAGAGTCCAGCTTTTAAATTCTGCATTGAATTAGCCAGCGTCTTGGCTGATGGCAAACTGAAGAGTTTCTGCAGCAGCTTGTATGCTTTCCGCGACGCATGATAAATGGATAGGGCCAAGCTCTTTTCCTGATTTGTCCACCTTCGTCTTCTGGTGCACAGATATAGTACTCGAATTTGTGTTGTCACAAATTCAAGAGCTGGTTGGGAAAGATAGACAGCAAATGTTTCTCTCAACTGTGTTTCACCCAGGTCCTTTGGTCCTTGTTGTCTTTCCTGGTCAAACATTGAGTCTCCAAGACCTGGTCATCTCTTTCTCGCTGTGAGTTTCTGAACTACTGCAACTTGGTGCGAGGGACGCAGGCACAATGACAATCTCGTCTGGTACTGATACTGCTGTGGGTGCCCTCTCCTTAGATGTTGTTCTTGAATGAGTGAGCCTGGCAGGTGGGTTTGGGGTGGAAAATAAAGTAGGGACCGCATTCTTCTTGAGCCTTTTTACGGACTGCTGAGCTGCCAGAGCAGGAAGTTCGAAGTGCTCTGGGCACAAAACATTGCCTTTATAGAGGGCAAGGGCATGATGACCCACCTTCGTGATCTGTTGAAATAAAAGGTGCAAGAGAATGACCTGGTGCGTTTAAAAATGATTCAACATTCAGTGTTCATTCAAGGACATATGAGTTAAGGGTGATTTTTCCCCTTTGAGGTTAAGTTTGGGGGCGCTTTGCTAATTCGGAACGGAAAGAAGAGGGTGAATGGCCTGCATACCATCCATTTTTAAAGGGGGTTGTGAAATTAGGAAGCCAATCGCGCAGTTGTGCGAACACTGAACATTATGCTTAATACAACTTCAGTGCACCCTAATCATTCCGAGGAATTCCAAAAGAATTCAATCGTTGATCTTTAGTCCACGTTTAAGCAACAGATATCACACAAACACACACAATCTACGAGTACGAGACTACGACCATACTATTACTATCAAAACGCATTACATTAATCTCTGTGTTGTTCCTGTGCTTCTGCAATATTCTGCATGCATTTGTTGACTCTAAGTCTGCCCTTATCCCTCCCCTTCCTCTCCCAAATCTCTCCACCTATAGCAAAGCCATGTTGTATTACAATGAAAGCAATTAGTAAACAACCTGCAGGATCTCTTCATGCACAGTCGATTGTCTGGACCAGGGTCTTCAGGCCTAATCCTTAGTCTAAAGGCTAGAGCAGAGCTACGGTTTTAGTTCACCAATTGTAGGTAAAAACAGGCCTTAAACTCAAATAACAAAGAAAATAATTATTAAACTTACCTCTCAGGATCTTTGGGAAATCTGAGGAACGCTAGATCTGGTCTGTTGTGCCGTGAATTCGAACAGTTAACAGCTGAACACCACTGGCAGTGTATACTACGTTTTGTAATGGGCGCCATGATTGCTAACTGTTGACCGCGCTTATTTTCACGGTCAGCTGTTGACCTAGATACGCGGAATCGGGCTTTGTTTCCCCTCTCGTTATTGTAGGCTCTCTGGTCATACTCAGCAACTGGCGTTCATTCATTTTGGAGTGTCATACTCAGCAACTGGCGTTCATTCATTTTGGAGTGTCATACTCAGCAACTGGCGTTCATTCATTTTGGAGTGTCATACTCAGCAACTGGCGTTCATTCATTTTGGAGTGTCATACTCAGCAACTGGCGTTCATTCATTTTGGAGTGTCATACTTAGCAACTGGCGTTCATTCATTTTGGAGTGTCATATCCAGCAACTGGCGTTCTTTCGATTCGCAACGTCTTAAGCCGCAACTGGCGTTCATTGATTCCGTGAAAAATAAATATGAAGAGTTTCTGAAATTGTGAAATTTTCAAAATGAAAAGTATTTTTCAAAATTTGCCGTTCTTGTATGTATTTGAAGGGGGAAAGGTTAGATATGTGGGTGGAGAGCAGAGATTGTGTTTATTCATATTACCATTAAAACGAGATGCTTTGCATAGACTGGGCATTTTGCATCATAAAGTTATAATAATACGATGCTGATAATTATTCCTTTATTATTTCTACAATTAATTCTGATTAGTGCCCTGTTCTGACATCGCGCTAGAAATAGCATTGGAAGTCACTTAAGATAAGTTTAGCGTCTACCCATTCTGTAAATACTTACGATTGTGGACAAATTTAGACTCAGGTCAATTAGTGTTCTATTTTTTGCTTTATTTGTAACTATTTGCGGGCCTGTTGGTTACTATAAGTAGTCACCAATGATACTATTCTTGTCACTTCCCTGAGACATTTTCGTCTGACCCCGCATCTCGCCTGTAATTATATTTATCATCACTCCGTCTCTCATTCACTAAGGGGAGCAAATTGACTACAGACACGACCAAGAAGCTTAATTAGGCTGTTCCTTGAAATACCGCCAATTTACTGTTCATGTACAGGAGAGGTAAAAGTCAGCGCTGAATTTCCCTTGACAACGTGACGCTGCGAATGGAGTGACTTCCCCTTTGATGTTTTGTTAGTCTCAGCTTTTTCCCCAACCAATGTTTGTGATTGATTTGTAGAAAAGAAAAACAAACAACAGTCTGTGGCAGTTTGATTGATGAAGTTCGATTCTTCCGTGTTTTGTTGAGGAAGATAAATAAATACGAAATGTAGCCTACCTTGCGTAACAGATAATGTAATATAATACAATATGATCTATATATATATATATATATAATATATATATATATATATATAATATATATATATATAATTGGGTAAAATTGGACGGTTGTACTCTATAGCTGAAAAAACTACTGAACGTAGAGCCATGAAAAAATTACTGAAAGTAGTTCAAAGACTGAGCAAGGTTTGTATCAATTCATTTTAACGGGGCAACAACCTCAAAAATTTAGAAAAATAGAAAACAAAATGGGCCGTTCGAGGTTTTCCGATTCGTCATTTTTACAGCTCAGACAGGGCGAGTGTAGTAAGATATTTTGGTAACTCGAAACTTTGGTCACCTAAGGCTCAGGAACCCCATCACACTCAGGCTTCAAACTTTGCACAACAGCATATTATCAATGCGAAATTAACATGGGCTATATTAGAAATTATGAAATAGTCAGGCTTCTACGTTTCATTTTTCATTGTTTCGGCATCATTTAGATCTATTTCGAGTCATGGTTCGCCATTTTAAGGTTTCGTTATCACTTCCTGCGATGTGTTCACTATCAAACACCAACCCGTGCGCAAATCATGCTATTGTACGGGACGCGCAAGGTGTCAACTCACAAAGGTAGAGCAGTAAGACTTAATTAAAATTAAACAAACAAAAATAAAGTAAACAAATAGGAACAGGCCAGATGAAGCAGGTCCATAAAAACCACCCAGAACTGAAACTAATATTCAAACCGAAATATCCCGGGCAGGGCCGGGGACCTCAGCTAGTCTATTATAATAAGTGAAGACTTTGAAACTTTGTGCTCTATAGGTATAAAAACGGCTGGATGTAAAATCGTGAAATTTTCTGTGCTCAGACAGAACGAGTATTACTAGGTTTTTACGATATCTGACTGCAGATTAAATATTGCAACGAATTTCTAAAAATAAAACTAAATATAGTTCATTTAATTTCTCCTAGCGTGTTTTCATTCTTTTTCACCGCCCGATATTTTTCGTTCCGCCATATCGTTTCGCGATTTTTATAAATCTAGCAAAGTTGCCAAAGTTCAAGCGTTCAGTTTGGTGCGTAGTGTTCTGGTGCGCATGAGTTCTGAAGCAAGACTGTAGTTTATTACTTTTATATGAGAGAGAGAGAGAGAGAAGGAGCACATCATTGTTTATTCCGGGCAATGCCCGGTAGGTCAATCTTGTATAATATAATACAAGACGAGATAAGATAAGAATCACATTGTATTTTGTATACCTCTTTAATCCGACTTGGGAAATTTGCCTTTGTGCCATTGCAGCCCAGTTACAACTGGAGCAGCAGACACGTCGTTGCCACAGTGCAGCGCCGGTCGGTGGATTTTGGGGGGGGGGGGCCGGGGGGGGGGGGGGGTGGGGGAAAATGTTTATTTAATTTTTGCCCGGGGAGCGGCCTGTTCGGCCTGCTCTTTTCGATTTCCAACTGCCAAGGTATCTTTAACGTGCGCAACATGCATACGGGCCCTCCGAATTTTTTCGTCCTTATCCGAGAAGACTAGGTACTCGATCCTACCCCTCCCCCCTGCATCTTTCTCTGAAATATTTGTCATTGTTTAAAAAATCTCTGATTCACCTTTGTGATTTCTTGACTTTTAGCAGTGCTGTAGCAATTTAGAGCGGGGGGTGGCGGAGGGGTGGGGGGGCGGAGGTGGAAAAGGGCCAAAAACTTTTTTCTTTCTTTTTTTCTTTGTAATCCATCCAGTCTACCATTGACATACAGTTGTCACCTGCCTCCAGACCCTCAGTGCTGAGTGCCCGCGCTTCGTTAATGTTTTGCCATCACTTTTAAAGCTTTTCACCCCACTGGCACCTTTTAAGTAGTGCTGGACGAGAGTCCAAATTTTGATTTGGATATCCAGTTAAACGGATCAACCCAAGTATCGGCGACTACACCAGCTTTGGGTTGTTTCACCCCTTGACCTACCAACACTCTTTGTAGTCAGCGAATTTGTACGCAAAACAACCTTCTCCGTTCCTCGAACCGGATCGAGGGTCGAGACCTGCTTTTTCAACTGATCTAAAATATGGATCATTATCTGGATATCCAGATATATTTTGAAGTGGATGATCCAAAAAATCAGGACCACTCAAAAGCAAGTCGCTGCCTAGCACCGGCGTTCCGATTAACTGGACAAACCAAACATTCATTCCTTTTTCTGAGACATGTAAAATCAAAATTAAAAAAAATAGAAAAAAGAAGTACAACATGGACTAGGCAAACACGAAAAGGACAAAATGACAAGCTTCACTGTGGTCAATGGCCACGTTCATTCGTGCGTCGCCAAACCGCACGTCCTCGATGCACATTTATCCCAGACCAGTGTGCCATTTTGGAGAGCCCGTGTACATGTTGCGCACGTTAAAGATACCTTGGCAGTTGGAAATTTAAAAAAAGCAGGCCGAACAGGCGGCTGCTCGCGCAAAAATTCATCCCTCCCACTCCCCCATTTCCCCCCCTCCCCCCAAAAAAGAACAACCCGCCCACCGGCGTTGCACTGTGGCGACGACGTGCCTGCTCCAGTTGTAACTGGGCGGCAATGACACAAAGGCAAATTTCCCCAATGGAATTAAAGAAGTATACAAAATACAAAATACAAATACAAAATACACGCAGGAACTCTTTGAAGGAAGGCCTCGCTGAGAAACATTATTTATTGTAAATTCAAGGTTAAAGCCGTGTTTTCACGTGTACGGAAACGGCAAAAATCCACCAAGTAGTCAACAGAAAGAGTATTTCCATACGAAAATTCAGCTTGACTCAACCAACGAAACAAAAAATCTTGAAAACTGGGTGGAACACTAGCTGGATGGTCGTCGAGATTTCCTCACAGTTTTGTGTGTACTCGTGAGTCTCCTGAAGCTGTCCTTGGGTCGATTAGCTGGTGGACAGACAACACAGGCGGTAAGACAGCATGATTATAAAGAACTACATAGATAGAATGTACTTTTTCTAAATTTAATATAGAAATGCAAAAAAAAAAAAAAATGCGAAAAAAAAAAGAAAAGTTATAATAAGCAGAGATACATTTTAAAATGTATAAAAGGCATTCTGTTTTGAAGTTGAGCGTGCCCCGCCTCGTACATGTATAGTGATATAAACAATTAGCCTATTGTATGAACAAGTAAACTCAGATTACAAAGGATGAGAAATTTATACTACGATAAAAGTGGAATTGGACTGGCCATGTCGGAAGAATGAAAGATAACAGTTGGACAAGGCGTTGCACTCAGCTCCATATTCCATCTCAATTCCATATTCCATCTCAACTCCATATTCCATCTCAACTCCATATTCCATCTCAATTCCGTATTCCAGCTCAGCTTCATATTCCTTCTCAGCTTAATGTTCCATCTCAGCACCATATTACATCTCAGCTTCATAATAATTTTTCATATTCCATCTCAACTCAATATTCCATCTCAGCTTCATATTCCTTCTCAGCTTCATATTCCACCTCAGCACCAAATTACACCTCAGCTCCATATTCCATCTCAACTCCATATTCTATCTCAGCTTCATATTCCATCTCAGCACCAAATTACATCTCAGCTTCATATTCCATCTCAACTCCATATTCCATTTCAGCTTCATATTCCATCTCATCTTCATATTCCGTCTCAGCTCCGTATTCGATCTCAGCTCTATATTACACCCTACTTTCATATTCCATCTCTGCTTCATGTTGCATCTCAGCTTCATATTCCATCTCAGCTTCATATTGTATCACATTTCATCTCAGCTTAATATTCCATCACAGCTTTATATTTCAATTCTGTCATATTCCATCTCACTTCCTTATTCCATTTCAGCTTCATATTCCATCAGTTTTCAACTCCATCATATTCCATGTCAGCTTTATATTCCAACTCCATCATATTCCATCTCAGCTTCATGTTCCACCTCAGCTTCACATTCCATCATATTAAAACGCCGTCATGCTCCATCTCAGCTTCGTATTCCATCTCAGCTTCATATTCCAACACCATCATATTCCATCTCAGCTCCATATTCCATCCCAGCATCATATTCCACCTCAGTTTCATATTCCATCTGCTCCATATTCCATTTCAGGTCCACATTCCATCTCAGCTCCATATTCCGTCTCAGCTAAATGTTCCACCTCAGCTTCATATTCCATCTCAGCTTGATATTCCATCTTGGTTACATATTCCATCTCAGTTTCATATCCCATCTGTTTCATATTCCATCTCAGTTTCCTATTCCATCTCAGTTCCATATTCCACCCCAACTACATATTCCATCTCAACTTCTTATTCCATCCCAATTTCATATTCCATCTCACTTTCATATTCCATCTCAGCTTCATATTCCAACTCCATCACCCTGTTTCTGCCTCTCTCAGAATCAGTTAGGAAATCAGTTTAAAAGAATCACTATGATTTGCTTTCTAATTTAGCAGCTTCACAAAGCAGCAGAAGCGATGAGCTTAGAATATGCTTCAGGGATGAAGTATTTTTTAAAAAATCTGATTATCATTTTTTTTTCTCACAAAGAAATGTTCTGCCCGATGATAATTTAAAATAAAGAACGTGTTGGAAACAAAAAGGATGCACATGTTTTATTTTTTATTTCAGTTTTTGCGCGGTGTTTCGATTATTTCGTTGATTATTCGGTCCATTTTCTTTTCGCTCTGTTATTTTTCCCCCTCCTATTAAATCTTTGTTAAAATTCGATTTACTGCCCTTGGTCATCGACAGAAATAATCCAGCACCAGCCAGGGATCCGTGATAGACATCAAGATTAAAGAGAGATCGCGGGAGAAAGAAAGAAGAAGAAAGTGGGAGGCAAAAGGAGGGGGGGGGGAGGGGTGGACGGAGATAACGGGGCTTCTCTTGACGTCATGGTTTCCCAGGCCTGCGATCAATGTCAAACTCCTCTGGTCACGTGATCTCACGTGCTGACGTCCTGCGGTGTCCGGAGCAAAGAAGTGCACGCAATTTATGGTCCAAAGTTCTTGAAGATTTAATGGGCTTAAATAACAGCTGTTTCTCACCACACGGCAATGAGAAGAAAAAAGATAATATGGCGAGAACATGAGAGATCTAGTATATTTATACATTTATCTGTGATTAATGTCGTAGAACAGAGATGTGATCCAGGAGTGACGTCATTGTTTTTCTAATGCGCCATCCATAAAGAACGTATGTGCGATTTTGGCGCCCCTGCCAGAATCCTTACGTCAATCCGACATAGATTTCTATAGGATTCCTTAGGGTTGGTGGGGTTACCATAGGGGTGGTTCCCTACATCAAACCGACGTCGGTGCGATGTCGTAAACAGCGGATCTATGTAGGAACGACCTCATTCCTATGTGCAAATTTGACGTCAGTCCTATGTATCGGATTTCCGTAACGATGCGGGCTAGGCTATTTCTTACCTCTTCCCCACCCCCTCAACCCCTCCCCCCACCCCCACCCCCGCATTCTCCCTCCTTTCCTCCATTTACGCTTTTCTTGTGCTTGGCTTCAATCCCCCCCCCCCAACTTCTTTCTCCCTGTACGAGCGCATGGCCATTAGAATGGTGGATGTCCATGGAAGTACATAGATAGATAGATAGATAGATAGATAGATAGATAGATAGATAGATAGACAGACAGACAGACAGACAGACAGACAGACAGACAGACAGACAGACAGACAGACAGACAGATAGATAGACAACTTTGCAATGATACCACAAGAAATGGTCAGTCTGTTTCGGGCCATAGCTTACTCCCTCATCTGTCCTGATTTGACGGCTGGGAATTCAGACATGAAGTTACTGATTTCTCCCATGCAATTATTTCTCTCTCTGTTTCTCCGGAATGAAGATTCTGTCATGCCGTTGTTGAGCTGGAACAGACAGAGAGCAAGCGCTTAGCCAGACTTACGTGGGAGTCTGTGTAATAATTCCCTTATCTTTCATCCACGCAAATACGAGTTCTTCCCTGGACGATGAGCACAGGAAATGCGTAGAGATTGGGGATCGCAACGAAGCCGCAGCCTAATGGGGAGTACGTGCAAGAGTTATCGCCAGCTCGGAACCACGTTTGTTGTGTGTCCACTTAAATGGGATCAGACTAGATTAAACTCATTGTGAGATACAAGTCCTTACACTCTTTTCAATGCAAATTTACAGTTTGATGTGGGCTGGTTGGACCATGTAGCCGAAACACTCACATACTAGGATACTTGTTACCAACCTGTGACCAATTTCCGAAAAAGTTTTTGCGGTCATGTTGCCAACGATAACGTTACTCTGGCCAACTGCGAAAACATAATACTAGGCCTGAACCTAATCCTAACCCTAAACCCCAACTCTAAAGCTGTGTTTTCATGTCCAGGGAAACGCAAACGGCAATGAAATCGTCAAAAATCCACCAAGTAGTCTTCTTCTTCTTCTTCTGCGTTCTTCGTGTCAGACAGTTTATATCAGGAGGCCAGTAGCTTTTATGAAGGACGCTGTGCTCCTGAGATCCTCTGCTGTCCCATATACCTTAGTGTGTAGTGCCGCACCTCGGGACCAGCTGTCTTCCCTCTGTTGTCTGTATAGGGGACATTGTTGGAGGACATGTTCTGCATTCTCTGGGGAATTTCCACAGGGGCATGTCTCAGTTTCTCCAACCCTGAATTTTTTGTAAAGATGCTGCGGGAGTCTGTTATGTCCAGTTCTTAGCCTAAAGATTACCGTTTGCTCCTTTCTGCTGAGCAAGTGTATTGCAACATCTGTTACATGGCTTGGATGACTTGATCCACTTGGATTTCAAAGCTGCCTTAATGTGACTTTTGGCTTCTGAGAATGTTATGTTTTCTTTGTCTTGAGTAGTGAAAAGAAAGAGTGTTTCCATGTGTACGGGAACGGCATGAAAAACTTTCTTCATATTTCACAACTTGAAGGGTTTTTGCCGTTTCCGTTTCCTTTTGTCGTTTCCGTTTCCTTTTGCCGTTTCCGTTTCAGCATACATGAAACCCAGCTTTAAACTTTCGCAAAAATTCACTGTTTAAAAAAAACTTTAATATGGGCGGTCACATGACACAGACTGCCACTCCAATAATGTAGAATGCAAAACTAAGACCGCAAGGCCTCTCACAGCATCAGTCACCTTCGAATCCCCCCCCCCCCCCCCACCTTGCTTTGGGTATTTTCCATTTTCTTGTTTATCTTAAGTCCAAAACACGTAGAATAAATTAATAAATGTTTAAAAAAAACAAACAGACGAAATAGAGATATAGTAGAGCAAATCTGACAGCGAGCTTATTTTAAATTTTTATTTCGGTGAGTGTTATGAAAAGGCGCGTGCTCACATACTATATGAGAAGCGAGTAAAAACCTCTTCTGAACTTCTCTGGTCGGTTTCGTATCCTGAACCATTCGATGGCTATAATAATTATTATAATCATGGAAAAAGTGTTTTAGGAGGTTTCGCTGTCCTTGGCATTTACACCTCACTTGTCTTGTTCTTGTTTCTGTCTGTTCCTGTGGCTCGGGTGTTTTTTTTTAGAATTTTGCCCAGGCAGCGGCCTTGTTCGGCCTGCTCTTCTCAATTTTCAACTGTCAAGTTATTTTTAACCTGCGCAACGTGCACACGGAGTGTCCGAGTTTTTCGTCCTTAACCCAGAAGACTGGGTGCTCGATCCTCCCTACCAAAGGATCAGGGACTGGAATTTTTTTTTCCCAAAACAATTCCAACATGCCATCACCAACAGGGGTTCGAACCCGGTACCTTCGGCCTCTAGATCAACGTGTTCCATACAACATAGAAAGAGTGATCCTCTGTCGGCTCCGATATCTGTGTCATTAATCTTTGCGAACTTTTTACAAGCAGGTAAAAAGACAGTGCTGACAGTGTTCTTTTCTGAATACATACTCCGTTTTTGTGATCCAAGAATTACTGTTGACCTCAGGGTACTTATGTCGTGATCTTCTTCTTTCGTTCACCAACCTAAATCTGTAGATTTGTTCTTTTAAGAAAATCTACGGTTTTCTGCAGTTCTGGCAGAGCACCATAGAGTTTGATATTCAGGTCGGTGGGTTTGGGCCAATATGTTTCTCGCAGTGCTGAGAAGAGTGTGGAGTTCTACAATATATGCTCTGTGTTTTGAGGAGACTGGCTGCTGTCACATATGGCAGATGTTCCTATTTTAAACTTGGTGAACATATGGTGGTGGAGCCTATTGCGGCCAGTTCTTAGTCTGAACAATATCACTTGATCCTCTCTGTTCAGACAAAGTATATCAGTCTCGATTCCACAGGGTTAAAAGATCAGAAATAGCTATCTGAAGCTGAAACTGACCTTTCTCTCCCATCGAGAATACAAAGCCGGATTAGCCATCAACATTTCTCATAATTCAAACCAAGCAGCGACCCCGTCCGCCCGACACCCTAAAGCGCTGGAAACTACCGTGCAAATAAATGAATGATTTGAGAAAGAATGGGGGGGGGGGGGGAGGGGGGCTTGGAGAATCAATTTTACGTCTCGGTGAGCACTCCAAACACTTTTTGTCCTTCAATGAAGAAGGCGATTTCCATTTTTAGCAACACGGAGCTAAATTTAGCAGCGCGGGTGGACTCAAGTCTATCGTGCCTAATCGAAAGGTTCCAATTTCTTGCGCGGCGAGGGCTCGCGCTTTACTGCATAAACTGGCTGAATGAGTGATGCTATTCTAGGGGTGATGGTAAGTCGGCGGAGATCTGGGAAAAGCCGGGGCTGTCCTACCAGTCAACCCACCCAGACATGTAATACAGAGAGATCTGTGGTGAATCTTAATGGAGGTCTGTATCTCTGGTCATAAAATATATGTCTGTGTGTGTGTGTGTGGAGAGAGAGAGAGAGATGTGCGGTGTGTGTGACAGAGAGAGAGAGAGAGAGGGAGAGAGAGAGAGAGAGAGAGAGAGAGAGTGAGAGAGAGAGAGAGATGTGCGATGTGTGTGACAGAGAGAGAGAGAGAGTGAGAGGGAGAGAGAGAGAGAGAGAGAGTGAGAGAGATAGAGGGAGAGAGAGAGAGAATGAGTGAGAGAGAGAGAGAGAGTGGGAGAGAGAGAGAGAGAGAGAGAATGAGTGAGAGAGAGAGAGAGTGAGAGAGAGAGAGAGAGAGAGAATGAGTGAGAGAGAGAGAATGAGAGAGAGAGAGAATGAGTGAGAGAGAGAGAATGAGTGAGAGAGAGAGAGAGAGAATGAGAGAGAGAGAGAGAGAATGAGTGAGAGAGAGAGAGAATGAGTGAGAGAGAGAGAGAGAGAGAGAATGAGAGAGAGAGAGGAAATGTGTGTGTAGGTAACTAGGTTTGTGTTTGTTAGCGTGTGTGTATATTCTGACTCTCTCTCTCTCTCTGTATGGATGTGTATGGATGTGTCTGTCTCTCTCTCTCTCTCGCCTCTCTCTCTCTTTCTCTCTCTTTGCTCTCTGTGTATTGAAGAAATCATTAGACGAGAAATAAGCTCCCTGTCACTAAAACTGAGAAATGTTATCATTCTGTATAGTATAATACCAATCATTTTGTTTTCATGGAATGACCCTGTGTGCACTTTTGAAACTTATATTATCATCTGTTCTGTTATGTGGATAGCCCCAAAGCCTCCGGTTTGCCTGTGTACGCGTGTGTACGAGCTAGCGAGATTAGTTGAGTAGCACTCATTCAATCAAGACAGATGAGGTTGCCCAGCAAGATGAGTCATAAATATGTTTCATCGGGCTGATCGGTCAAGGCGCCTGGCTAAACTGACACCCTTCGATTGCCTGTCCTGTTGTATCGAATGAACCACTGGTCATTTTCTGACACTCACGGGGATAGGTTTGGGGGGAGGGGTGGAAAGAGGGATGAGGGTGAGGGAGAGTGTCACAGCTCTTACTGGCTGAATCTGAAACTGTGGTTTCGGCAAGGTTAAGTGATAGATAGATAGATAGATAGATAGATAGATAGATAGATAGATAGATAGATAGATAGATAGATAGATAGATAGATAGATAGACAGACACAGACAGGCAGACAGACAGACAGACAGACAGACAGATAGATAGACAGACAGAAAGACAGACAAACAGACAGACAGACAGACAGACAGATAGATAGATAGATAGATAGATAGATAGATAGATAGATAGATAGATAGATAGATAGATAGATAGATAGATAGATAAATTGACAGACAGACAGACAGACAGACAGACAGATAGATAGATAGATAGATAGATAGATAGATAGATAGATAGATAGATAGATAGATAGATAGATAGATAGATAGACAGATAGCTAGATAGATAGATAGATAGATAGATAGATAGATAGATAGATAGATAGATAGATAGATAGATAGATAGATAGATAGATAGATAGGAAAGGACAAATTTTACATGTGAAACTTTCTAAAACGACAGTTGACACAAACTCCTCGGCTGGAGCGAGACAAGTGACGATCTTCAGAGGAAGAGTGGATTCTTTCATTAGATGTTTCGGCCTTTAACTTCCTGACATCTTCTAGAACCCCCGGCTACACCGAGTTCATGACTCTCGGCCTTTAACTTCCTGACATCTTCTAGAACCCCCGGCCACACCGAGTTCATGACTCTCGGCCTTTAACTTCCTGACATCTTCTAGAACCCCCGGCCACACCGAGTTCATGACTCTCGGCCTTTAACTTCCTGACATCTTCTAGAACCCCCGGCTACACCGAGTTCATGACTCTCCGCCTTTAACTTCCTGACATCTTCTAGAACCCCCGGCTACACCGAGTTCATGACTCTCGGCCTTTAACTTCCTGACATCTTCTAGAACCCCCGGCTACACCGAGTTCATGACTCTCGGCCTTTAACTTCCTGACATCTTCTAGAACCCCCGGCTACACCGAGTTCATGACTCTCGGCCTTTAACTTCCTGACATCTTCTAGAACCCCCGGCTACACCGAGTTCATGACTCTCGGCCTTTAACTTCCTGACATCTTCTAGAACCCCCGGCTACACCGAGTTCATGACTCTCGGCCTTTAACTTCCTGACATCTTCTAGAACCCCCGGCTACACCGAGTTCATGACTCTCGGCCTTTAACTTCCTGACATCTTCTAGAACCCCCGGCTACACCGAGTTCATGACTCTCGGCCTTTAACTTCCTGACATCTTCTAGAACCCCCGGCTACACCGAGTTCATGACTCTCGGCCTTTAACTTCCTGACATCTTCTAGAACCCCCGGCTACACCGAGTTCATGACTCTCGGCCTTTAACTTCCTGACATCTTCTAGAACCCCCGGCTACACCGAGTTCATGACTCTCGGCCTTTAACTTCCTGACATCTTCTAGAACCCCCGGCTACACCGAGTTCATGACTCTCGGCCTTTAACTTCCTGACATCTTCTAGAACCCCCGGCTACACCGAGTTCATGACTCTCGGCCTTTAACTTCCTGACATCTTCTAGAACCCCCGGCTACACCGAGTTCATGAATCTCGGCCTTTAACTTCCTGACATCTTCTAGAACCCCCGGCTACACCGAGTTCTTGACTCTCGGTGTTCGTCACCCACCTTCTTTGTTTTTTTTCGTCGCCAGATTTTTCTTTGGGTTTGAACCTGTACCGCTGGCTCCTGCAGGTGTCTTCTCCATTCTGCCAGTACTGCCACTGGTTATATGGTATAATTTTTTAGTGTTCATTTCTTTTACACCAAATCCAGCAGGAAGCGTTTACCGCTGTGTTTAGATCTGTACTTTAGGAGGTTCGCTGCCCTTGGCATTTACACCTCATTTTTCTTGCTGTGGTAGGGGTTCGGTTTTTTTTAGAATTTTGCCCGGGCAGCGGCCTGTTCGGCCTGCTCTTTTCGATTTCCAACTGCCAGGGTATCTTTGACGTGCGCAACGTGCACACGGGCCCTCCTAGTTTTTCGCTCTTATCCGAGAAGACTAGGTGCTCGATCCTACCTAGCATAGGATCAGAGACAGGAAAATATGAGAAAAACTCCGAACTTCCGTAATGCCTGCGTCGACCGGGATTCGAACCCGGTACCTTCGGCATGAGAGGCGAGCACCTTGTCTGTAGACCACCGCTGTCGTTGCAGTTTCCTTAAGGGTGCTTCTAATTTTCCTGATGATATCCAAGTTCATCCGCACCATCTCTGTTTGATCTTTCACTCGTCAGCAGCATAAGTTGACGAGAAATATGAGAGGCAAGGTTGAGGGAAAGGGCCGGGGGGGAGGGCGGGCGGATACAAAGCCGGGCCCTAATTGTATTTCGTCGTGTTATCAGGAAAGGGCTCGAGATAAACACATGGCCTTGGCAAAACCTGACGTCACACTGCTAATGAAACTTCGACTACATTTTATGCTGTTGTGATTCATCATGCCGGCATGGGAAAGCAATACCCTAGCATTTTTTTTTTTTTCTTGCCATTGTTGTTCTGTTGGACATTTCGATGGCCGGGCGGTAAACAATCGTCATTCCATTTTTAGAAATTTCTTCAGAAGCAAAAAAAAAACTAAATAGGCAAAATCCAATCCGAGACGGACCATTCCCTCTTTCACTATATGACCACAACTTGAGCGCGTATAAACACGGTGAGTATTTCTCACAGAGCTCTGTGGTGCGAGTCTCTTTCGTTCAGTTATGAAGGGATGTGGTGCGAATTGTTGCACTGTTGACATGGATGATACGCGCGCAAGTCGACGGACGGAATTTGGCGAATGGAAGCGTCTCGGTATTCTGTGTCTCGGATCTAATGTAACCATGTGACTCAAATAGTCACTCTCTTGTGGAATACTCCGAATGTACGCCTTTCTACTGACATTGTCAACGTAACATCATGTTGTCGATGAGTACTGCAATGCTGAAGCTATGTAAGGTTTCATCTTTAAAATGTATCATCTCTGTTTGAATTTTCAACTGTGAAATAAGTTCAGATAATCCTGGTCTTAATCAGTCTCCAGTATTTTGAATGTCCGAGCCGACGTTTTTTGAAGAACAGTCTAATAAGTGGCAACAGTGTTTCAACATTTTATGGCATTTGGAATAATTAAACTCTGTAGGAATAATTAGTTACAGCTACGGTAAACTTGGGTTCGTGGAGCTATTTTTTTTTTCAGAGGGACTGTTCATGTTCTGTGGCCAAATTGGATTTTGTTTGAGGATTATGGTTAGGGCTAGAATTAGCTGTAGCTGATAGTCCACAACAATCTTTTTGTTGGCGACAAGTCCACAATAGGTTTATATTTCGGAAATTGGCCACAAGATGGTAAAATCCTTATTGTGAGTCTTTGGGTAGCATGGCAGAAGTAGACCCTACCAACTTATTTTTTATACAGTGGCATGGACAATTACAGCCTGTATTAACGCGGTTCCTACAAGTCAAATATTGTAACTGCCAACGTGTGGCGTTCATTTAGAATCGGTGCCCGTGACAGAAGGAAATGGCAAAAATTTGTAATTTTGTTTCCCGAAGAGGATTTTCAAGAATGGAAGAAAGAGAGAACAGTAAGGTGACAGATCAGGTAGGCCAGTCTTGCTGGAATATTCTGCTCTTGCGCGACTGTCGCAGAGCCGTGAGGTGGAGAAGGTCGAGCTCACCTCCAGATCAAGCGAAGTAAGATTCTAAGGAACTCAAAGCAACCCCAAGACAGACAACGTTGGTTTTAAAATACACATCGGGTCAACGAAGACACACAGACAGACATGCGAACTGACAAACAACACTGACAGACAGACAGACAGACTCGGAACCGCAGCAACCAGAACGAAAGAGGGAGAGGGAGAGGGAGAGAGGGGGTGAGGGAGAGAGAACAGAGAACAGTAGACCAGGCTACAGTGCCGAACGACGCACAGAGCAGCGCGCAGAATGGAAATTCGATAGGCGAGGCTGTGATGTGAAAGCGGTCCGTATGTCGAATCTGCAAGAGCGAGAGGCCTGGCTAGCAGTTGTCGTGTACGGAGAAGTGGGCTTTGAGTTGGAGACTAGACTAGTCTAACACTAAGTGAATACGGCCAAGTCACGACTTCACTTCACACGATCGCCTGGTTATTCGTATACATTTTGAATCAGTAGACGTACAAGTGTATGTTCATGGCTGTGATTCGATCATCGTATCTCCGGGAATACAGGGAAATGTCTCCATTGAGTGGCTGATTCACTCTTGTTCCTATTTTATGCGTAAGGAATCGCTTCTATTTAAGGATTTAGATCTATATTGTTTAAGGGACTGTAACAGTTGTCTAATTACAAAGCCGAATAAAGAAAATACTCAATAGTGTTCACTGTTCAGCTGTGTAAATTGCATTGTAAATTACTACGTTTCTTTAACTGCTTAAAAAAAAAAATTACCTCTGTATTTTTTTTTGCAGCCTCGGTGTATGTTGATTTGTCGCATTTCAGCACAAAGCATCTCTTTGTTGCTGGACAACAGAACATAGAGTGCATGTTAGAATCTATGCAAAACAGGTTTGTCTGTATTGTCTTGCGAAGACAATTAGCTGCATTATTTCTTGAAGACAATTAATCATTGCCGTCGTGCTGGACCTTTCTCTGTCGCGGGGTTTGTCGGAAATATTAGTTGTCAGTTTCGTTGGTTTTCTGTGGTGGTACCCAACATCCTTACGTCAATCTGCTGTAGATTTGTTCAGGATTTCCGTAGATTTGGTAGGATTAGCGTAGAAACGGGTTCCAACGTCAAACGAACGTCGGCGCGATGTCGCAACCAGTCGATCTACATAGGAATGATGTCATTCAAATTCGCAAAACTTGACGCCCATCCTACGCATGGGATTTCGGAACAGTTGCCGGCTGGGATGCTTTGATATGGCATTACTTAACACGT
Organism: Onchidella celtica; assembly: GCA_963931925.1. NCBI lineage: Eukaryota > Metazoa > Mollusca > Gastropoda > Systellommatophora > Onchidiidae > Onchidella > Onchidella celtica. Next base: position 16,188,405 of record OZ007569.1, read on the forward strand.
CTGGTCTCTCCAAAACACTTTGATCTTAAAATAAACGTCCGTAGAGACTATGAACAACCAGAACATCCGTCTACAAAGATTTGTCTTAAAATCTACTATTATTTATTAAATGATAATTCCAAGAATTGGCATCATATAGCTTTCTGTTTAATCTTCTTGTGATAAAAGATGCCACAGCTTAATATAAAATAGCTATGTGAATGTACAAACAATTTTGATAGACGCTCTATTTCCAGACCAAAAACTGCCGTGTCTAGTAAAGAATGATATTTTATCTAACTAAAGTAAAATCAATAAATTTTGTTTATTTTCAAAGTACACTGGCCATTGAAATACGTCGTTCTTATCACTGAGACATATCCTCGTATTATGGGGTAATTTCAGAAAATTGTGAGTATTCAAGGATCTGTAGTGGCGATCCTAGAGTTAGGGAGAATGTCACGGGGAGACATTTTTGTTACGTCGTGATCTCCCTCAGATGTGGAGATTTTTTCTAGAAAATGCATGTGACGTCTTGTTCAGGCACGCGCTGACAATTTCCCCGGAGTTCTGAGCTCAAGCTGTTCTGCACGTTTTATCCAGATATTTTTTCTCTGAACTGGGTGTCTTGTTACAGGTCGTGACCACATAACTCCAAATTACGGTTTATGACATAACATGTTCTTGTTTAATTAGTCCAGAGCCGTTTTAACGCACGGGCACACTGGACAGTTATCCAGGGGCCAAAAGGTTTGGGGGGGGGGGGGGGTTGGGGGGGGGGGGGGAGGGGCCAAGCGGCAAGCAAGCAAATTTACATTGCTTCTTGAACCAGGGAAGAAAAGGCCGCTGCAACCTGCTGCCTGGCGCAGGGGCCCATAATGACGTTACAACGACCCTGAATTAGCCTTTTTGTTGATTAACCTTTTTGCTAGGAGGCGAAGTGACCTCACCCTAAATCTCTCTCTCCCCCCTCCAAAAGCGATTAATCCCACAGGTAAAACTAAACCTTTAATTTAGCAGCTTTAGCGAGCAGTGAAACCGAGCTTATTCGTACGTTGGCTTGGTTTCCCGGAAAGGACATGTAGAAATTGTGAAAAAAATATTTTTTTCCAAGGCCGGTCTTGAGATGCATGTCAGTCAACCGCAGTCAAGGGTTCGTTGATAAGCATACATTTCAGAATAATCCCTTTCAGTTTGTCACTTTTGCAGCAAATGCATTTGAATGTACAGCCTTTTTGTAGACAGTCAAAACCTTATTAATTTTTACACATGAAAACTCCACATTGTTCAGCAAGTTAACTGTGCGACCTAAGTTGAGAAAGTTGATGTACGGCCTCCAAAAATTTCATGGACTCATCCATTTTGGACAAAAGTCAATCTTCAATATTATGCAATTACGCTTTTTTGAGCCACAAAAACAGCCGCATTTTGGTCGAACAAAGTCAAAAAGTGTGATCGGAATTTCATTCATCGAGACGTCGCCGGTTGAAAATCAGATTTATCACATCTGTGTGTTCTGCAAAAAATATTATGTGTAAATAATTAGTTCTATTGGTCTTTGCACTCAATCCATGATCCGTTATTCATGTGACGAAGGCCTAGATATAGGCCTACTGTTGGGCTTGGACCACAGAGTGTGCAAGTTTATCTTTCTCGGGTCGGCTAGTAATAGTAATAATAACAATAATAATAACAATCATTTTAATATTCTGTTGATGATAATAGTAGTCACAACAATAAGTGATATCTGTTTCTTATCACATTGGAAAACTATAATTACACTGTAATATCCTTTTCCTGACAGTCTCACGTTTATTAAGTCAATGAGAAATTACTGTGAATATTTGGAACACAAAGCTAACCTGGTTTTGTTTGCACGGCGCATTGTTTTGGAAAAGTGCTGGGGTTAGGGTCAGAGTTAGGATTACATGTGGCTCGACGGCGACAGTAAGGGTTTGATATTAGGGTTAGAGCTCGGATTACGTTTGGCTCGACAGCTACGTTATTCCTTTTTCCTCGGCGAAATGGGCGATAGTAATCTTTTTGGAAGTAGAGCTTCTAATTTGAGACCGACAAATAAAATGACTTTTCTCTCGTGAATTTCGTCCGTTTCATTCTCTCTCGTATTTTTGCATTAATCACTACCGCTCTGAAAACATTGAACGAAAAAATTATATTCACCTATTATTTGGCTAAAGAATTTTCACCCGTTTCGTTTCTTCGTATCAGCTGGTCAAAATCAGTGTAAAGCTAAAAACGGTTTGTTTCTTTATTTCCTTTTTTAAAGGATCATAGTTTGATTAAATGGGGTGTCTCAGAAAAAAAAATGTGTGCATAAATGAATTGCTTAATGTTGTTTTGCAACTTTAATGAACTGTGTTGGCATCGGTGTTTGGCCCAAAAACGGCCATCAGTTGGAATACATGGCGATCATTCAAATAATTACACATCTGTCTTCTTTAATTTGAACCATAAATCTTGGATGTGCCTTAATTAACACGGTAAAATGAATTCTCAAGACGTATCCACATTTATTGAGACGTATTATGCTGTGCTGTGCTCCGTGTGTTTTCTTACAATTTTATAACCTTTGACAGTAGTGTGAAAAATGTGAACTCCCTTGTTGCGAAACAAATAAGAAGCGCATAATTTTTATCATGAGATAAAGAAGTTAATCTGAACTGATTTCATCCACTATTTGGGCAATTTTGCACTGCGTCTGAACATGTTCATTGGCAGATAATTAGCTAGATCTACCCAGCTCTTGGTTTTCTTTTCTACCAATCTTTTGTTTCGCTGCTGTTGTTGTTGCAGCTTTGACATTAATGTTGTTGTTGCGGCAGTTTTCTTTGTAATATCCGCCTTTTTAAATTCGAAATTTAAATTCGAATAGATCCCGAGCAACCGTGGGTCACTTTTACGCATAAGACAGTGTAGCCTACCCATAAGCTCGGCGTGTATCTTACTATAATTGAGTTAGAGGGTGAACTTGTAAGCAGTTAAAACTTCATGACTACGCCATCAAAAATTGTGAAACTTGGTGTATTGCATCAATTTTTGACGAAGAGTTACGTGGACACATTCATTTTGAACAAAAATCAGTCTTTACTATTATTTATATTAAAAAATTTTGAGCCGCAAAAACAGAGACGCATTTTTATTCATCGAATGGAATCGAAAAGTGTGACCGGAAATTACGTCCTTAACTTCTCTTTACACATTTTTGGTAGAATATGGACGTAGTCATATCTGTGTATTCCTACGTAACTTCTGTTAGTCATTGCATCGAATCCAAATGCTGATTTTAATGTAGCCTAGATCTAGATAATACAGTTGGGCTTCCTACGAAGAATCTGCAAGATTTATCTTGCGCGGGGCGGCTAGTGTTTTAGAAATTCAATATGAATGGTTGAGGGAATGAGTTCTTTTGTTTCTCGGGGGCCTCAGCATAGTGCTGTTGGCCCCCTATGAATGGTTGAGGAAAACATGTTGCACTTAAGTCACGATATGATAAAACATGTGTGTAAAAATTGGTATCTGTTGCGAAGAAATTGGGGAAAAAACGCGAACCAAAAATTTACGTTTAATACAAATGTAAACTGTTGGTGTAATGTAGCCTAACAATAGGCACAACTGCCACTGTAATGTAATGTAACTATAATTTACAACTGTTACTGTAATGTAATGTAATTATAGGCACAAGTACCCCTGCAATGTAATGTAACTATGCGCACAACTATTGCTGCGATGTAATGTAACTTTACGCACAAATACCCCTGCCGTGCAACTATTCGCAAAACTGCCTTTGTAAAATAATGTAACTATACGCAAAACTACCTCTGTAATGTAATGTAATTATACGCACAACTATGTAATTATTTGCATAACTACCTCTGCAATGTAATGTAACTTTACGCACAACTACCCCTGCAGTTTAACTATACTAGCAGCTTCCTCTGCACTGTAATATAACTATGCGCGCAATTACCACTGCAGTGTAAAATAATCTTATGCACAATTACTTCTGTACAGTATTGTAACTATATTCACAAATACCCCTGCAATGTATTACAACGTAACCATACGCACAACTACCTCTGTAATGTGCAAAGTAACTCCATATGCACAACTGTCTCTGCAATGTAAAGTAACCATACGATTACCCACAACAGCCTCTGTAATATAATGTAACTGCGTACAGCCACCCCTGCAATGTAACGTAACGACAAACCAAACTTGATATTTTTGCTATGTTATTTGCCCATACCAATTGCATGTACATTTTGCTTAGTAACTCGTTTGTGTGGAATGTCATATTAACTTTGCCATGTTGTATTACTTGATTTCATGTTTCAGTGTTGTTATTGTGTGTTACTTGATTTCATGTTTCAGTGTTGTTATTGTGTGTTACTTGATTTCATGTTTCAGTGTTGTTATTGTGTGTTACTTGATTTCATGTTTCAGTGTTGTTCTTGTGTGTCAATACACCTCACATTAAGTTCTGTTGGTTTTAACATTTTTGTTCAGTCTTGCTCCTATTGAGGCAGCATCAAAACGTTTTGGTTTCATGTCTTTTGGACAATAATTATTTCCATTTCTATGTTAATGCAACATGTTAATACAAAACCTTAACGGTGCTTCAAAACAATGTATCGTGTTATATTATCCGACAGATGTGCAAAACTGCATAGTGGGTTTAGTTTCAAGACCTTAATGCGACATCTTGGTACACAAACTATAAAGCGCGCGGTACTCTTCACGAAAGAGTGTAAATTTACAGAATGATTTTTGAGCCGTGTGGTGATACTGGGTTTCAAACACACCATGAAGTTTTTGTTATATTACATGTCCTAGGCGAGGCACCCAGCTTTAATTGGGGGAGGGGGTGGGGGGGGGGGGGGGGAGTTGACATGTGAACCCGAGGTTCTATCTCTGTCTCTCTCTCTCTTTTTTTTTGGGGGGGGGGGGAGGGTCTAAAGCTTCCCATATTCTACAGTCTTACCATGCGCACCAGAGCACTACGCACCCATTTCTGGTAGGGAAATTGCATGCACTGAATTGAACGCGTATTAATATCGTTTCCGGTGCGGCCGGCTTCCTGCATGAAAAAAAAACAAAGATCATTGCATTTTACATTTTTATACCATTTTATTTTAAAATATCTGAAATTTGAATCAACACAATCAGTCGGCACAAAAGCGATTGGGCTGGATTAGTTGATACTTGAGAAAAATAATTTTTTTAATTTTTGAAGCTGTTGTTGAGACTGTAGCTTCGAGCAAAAAAAAAAGCCAAAATTGCACCACAGTGAATTATTCCCGCCACTATTTTCTTTTTTTTATAACTAGATTAAGTTCCCGGCATTATCCAGGACAAACCTGTGAACCCACCGTTCTATCTCTCTCCTCTTCTTGGTCTGGAATTAGAAAGCTTCCCATATTCTACAGTCTTACTACAGATTTCCTGCCCACTCAGAACACTGTGCACTCAATTCTGGTAGGGAAATTGCGCGCAACGAACTGAACGCGTATTGATACATTGTTTCCTGTGCCGTGGGCTTACTACAGGGAGCCAAAACAAAGATCATTGTATTTTACATTTTTATAACTTTTTATTTGAAAATACATGAAACTTGAATCAACACAATCGGTTGATACAAAAGCGATTGGATTGGATTAACTGACACTTTGGAAAATTAACTTTGTTGAATCTGTCATTTCGGCTGTAGTGTCGAGTAAAAAAAGGGCCAAAATTGCACCACAGTGAATTTCTCCTGCCACTATGTTTTTTTTTTTATAATAAGATTATTGTTTGAAAGTTTTAGGACCCTGGCGTACTGAGTGAAAACTGTTTTGCTTCGGTTTGAGTGTGAGATATGGACTGTGGAGTTGACTTGGACTGAGTGATACTGAAACAAATCTGTCTTGGTACACGATTTAAAAGAAGTGCAGGTCCGAGTCAAAATCGACGCAAAAACGGACTTTACTAAATTCGTTTGGGGTTAAGGTTAAGGTTAGAGCTAGAATTTTGTTTTAACTATTTGGCTATAAAAAAAAATAATGCCTTCGATGGCGACATGACCACAATAACATTTTCTGAAATTGGGCACACACTGGCAAAAAAAAATAAAAAAAAATTCTGTAAGCGAGTATTTTGGATACGTAGCCCAGACAGACCGTATCAATAATTTACCACACATTATTGCCTCGGGTGACGTAAAGACTAACCATCATCGCTCAGAATACTCTTCGTTATTGAGACAGTGTTTCTCAACCTTATTTGTCCCACGCCCCACTTCAGTAGACCCATTGCGGATATCGGCCATTTTAGTTGTCAGGACCAACGCTTAACCATGGCGATGGTAGCACTAATTTTGATTCGTTAGCTGATTTGCACTGTGAGCACTTCAGGCGTCGCGAACCAATCGGCTAAAAAAAAGTTCCCTACAGTAAACAATGACACGTGTGTACATGCACATGGAAGACATTCGGTCAATTCTTCCACTTCCTTTCCCTTGTTTACACGGATGGTAGGGAATCTGACCAGCTTGGATCCATCCTTTCCTCCATTGTCATAACAGTCAACTGGAATGCAACCAGCAGGCATTTTAACCGCTTAGACATAATCTCGTCAGCTGATCCACCCGCCATTTTAGGTGTCAGAAGTACAAAACAAAAACACTCTGTGACGTCATTTGGAATGGGCCTATAGGCTTCACCAATTTTTACCAAAAATTCCCGAATTCTGTGACCTTAACCTTGCTCTTAAGTGAGACAAACATTGTATTTCGTACTAGTCAGTTGATATGAGTAGTCTGAACTTTACTCATGGCCAGTTGTTTGCCTCACCTTCTCCACTCACCACTCTATTTGATGGCTGACCTACATTCAACTATCTGGGTTTTCCCCAAAATCTTGGTTTCTACTATTCTGAACTTTCCAAAAAACATGCTCCCCATCATGACCGGCTAGGCTTAGCATGGCCATTAAAATTGCCGATGTATTAAGTTCTAGGTTTCCTCAGCAAGGAACTCACCATTACGACGCACAGACTAATACCCAAACTGGATGATCCCATTGTGTGACGTCACAAACAGCGAAAGGTCCGCCATTTTAGGTTTACGATGCAGCGGTCGCTAAAAGTCCATGCGGTCATTATTTATAACAATAAAAAAAATAAAAGGCAGATGTAGATAATAAAATGAAAGGATAGGCAAGTTAATGCATTATTAATACATGTACAACCAATCTTGACAAATAAAAAGAAATTTCTACTGCAGATAAAACTAGAATTGGAATTTTCCGAGCTGCGGCCAAGTTGATTATACGGCCGCCGCTCGGGAAATTCCGTAAAAAACGACACAGCTGGTTAATTTATTAGTCTGTGATACGACATAAACAAACAACAGTTTATCTATACAGTTAAGTTAAAATACACGATAAAATGAAGATTTCTAGGCAAAAATCAGTACGCCCCATTCTGAAGTCCCAAGCCTCACCAACGTATTGCCACGCCCTCGTACATGTGCCCCAACTTGAGAAACACTGTTGTAGAGCCATACTAACACTAACTATTAACACCTGTCCTGATCAACGGATACAACATTGGCAATTACTCAGAAATATGCTCGTTCTGGTCAGAACATGTGTCACATATAATCATACTAGAGGTTAGATCTAATATCTTTGGCACTGAGATCCCATTAGTTTTGCCAGCGTGTGGTCCGGCAATTCCCATTTGGTTTACGCTTCATTGCTCTTGCCCGGGCTTACGCAGAAAAAGGTCATTTTCGAGTCATCGTAGCGTGCAAAAGGTTATAAAACAACAAAATATTTGTTACGAGGTTGTTCTAAGGCCGAACACAAAAGTCAAATAAATAATACATGTATGAACAAGTGAACGTAGGCTTTGGAGAACACGTCAGTGAAATTCATCGATAGCTGCAGAGGCGCATGGCAAATTCACATCGTTCTATGTAATATGTTGAGGGTCATCCATCCATCCAATCATCCATCAGTCCGTTCGTCTGTCCGTCCGCCCATGCATCCATCAACCCATCCATCCATCCATCCTCTCATTCATCCGTCCATCCATCCATCCACCCATTCAACCATCCATACATTCATCCGTCTGTCCGTCCGTCGGTCTGTCCGTCCGACAGTCCATATCTATCTATCTATCTATCTATCTATCTATCTATCTATCTATCTATCTATCTATCTATCTATCTATCTATCTATCTATCTATCTATCTATCTTTCTTTCTAATAGATCTATCTATCTGTCTGACTATCTGTCTACTCCTGCCATTCTAAGTCTGCCTACCAACCTACTCAACAATCTTTTTTCATAAGGAAAAGTATACCTATTTTTACAGTCTATTACAGTCTATCAGGGAACACAGGACCATAGACCATGCCCATTGTACACAAAACATCCAGAAAATAATGAAGTGTATGAAATGTGAATACCTTTAACATCACCACCCTCTGCGGTCTTGTATTATAAGTTCAGGCTGCCAGAATAAATTTAGCCTTTCACAATGTTTTATTATCTTCCTAGATGCAATATCGATTGGCTGTTTTAGCTCCCAAATGCCAAAGCTATTTTTAATCCTTTTTTTTTCTTCTTCTTCTTCTTATCTTTTATTTAGGAATTTCCAGTACAATATTGTGGTTTACCGGAAAAAAAAGCCTTCTGGTTTAGCGTTATGCAGTGAGAGCAATGCCTGGGCGGATTAAGGCGATGTGGGAAAGGAAGCTGGTAACTTGGTTTACTAAAGCTAGTTATTGTATGAGAATAACCTCCAGCCGTGAGTAGAGATGATCTGTTATAGATTACACGCCCTCATGCATGCGCGCTTGCAGCTGTCCGTGTAACCAGAAACATGCGCACACAGAATCACACTCACACAAATACACACGAGAGCAAATGCACGTAAATGCATGTATGTGCAAACACATTATCCATGCAGTTGGTGCACATGTGTTTCATATACTTTCATGCCAATACCTTTATCGTTAGCTTCCAAAGGAACTCATTAACCGTACTCGGTATATCGGATCAGTTCCAAAAGTTCACTAAACTAAATAGCCAAAACACTGATTACTCGTATCGTTTTTCCTATCATTAAAACCGCTCGTTACGAAATGATGTGTATTTATCATATCACGACCTTAGTTCTTGTTTGTTCCTTTTGCACAACTAAGAAATTAGACGTCAAATGTTCGCAACTTCAGTATTATGCTGTTGTTAAGGGACAGTAGTATTGTACGTAGTAAGTATTACGGTAAGGAGTTGAATACATCTGAACTGTGAAACAGCTTGATAAGGGCCACAATGCCTTTTAAACAAGTGTCAAAGTGTGCATTTGTTATATCTCTTCTACAGACTAAAAGATCTCTAGTTTTTTTGTTTGTTTGTTTGTTTGTTTTTTCAGAAAAATGGAGACAGAACAAACAGTGGCTAAGGTCGTGATATGTTTACCTAGGAAAATCACATCTAGCGTAAATAGTTCCAGTGCCCGTATCTGTAAACTGATACCGTCTCGGTTTTGGCAGTACATGGAAACCTACTTGAAGCCTCTGGTGATGGATTCAAACAGAAATCCCGTTTTCAACAGTCAAACTCAAATTCAGACTCAATCAGAAGTTACAAAAATATCAACTATAATTTACGATCAAAGTGATTCTAGCTCAGCTCCAGGGACTGCCTCAGTAAAGCCAGTAACCCTAGGGAAATTCGATGCTCAGCATTGACGCCAAGATTGTACATAATATACAGTAATACAATCTTACAGAAATTTACGACGGATTAACGTAGTGACGCTGGCTGGGAGCCTACTACTAGTACAATTTACATACCCATACGGGCATTAGCTTCAGATTCTCCCCTCCCCTCCCCTCCAACACACACACACACACACAACTTTTCAATAGAGAGGATGACGTCAGTATTGCATCACCACCACCACCACCCCCGCAAAGGTGATTAATTAAGGCTGCTTCATGGCCAGCATCTATGTTTTAACCCCCCCCCCCCCCACCTTTCCAATATTCTATATTATATTGCCTTCCAAATATTAACGATAATTAAATTTTACTATTTTTATTCTGTCAGTACACAAAACTCTGCGTGATAATCGAATCTATTCATGACCTGTCGTTCAGGGCCATCTACATATTACTGGTATCGTAACTGTTGGAGTAGCTCAGGGTCGTAAAATGGAGAGAGTGTGAAGACTTCCGCTTCCTGGATACCGATTATCATATTGCATGCAGCGATACCCAGAAATTGCTTTTCCATCACAGAAAATTAGACCTAATGGTACTGGACTCCGAATCTTCTGCCCTGCCAAGAAGGTTAATGACAAACATCATTTCAAAAATGTCAGATCTATCGTAGCCCACAAACGCTGCTTCAAAATTCTCAACTCAAAAATTCTAAACAAGCCAGACTAAAACAACAACAACAACAACAAAACACAAACAAAACCATAACAAGATAAGAAACTGGGTAAACCATATTGATTGCATCCCAAAGTTAAGTAAGTGTCTGAGACGACTGATACTGTTTTCAATCTTTCCAATGGGCCTATAATATGTTTCGGAAATTGAGTTGAGCGCCAGTGGAAAATTATTAATCAACAAACTAAAAAAAAAAAAAAAAGCAAAGTAAAAAAACGATTTAATCCTTTGCGACTTTACTTCTTGCTGGTTCCATCTCCATTTTCTGAAAAACTGGAGTCCTTTTAGTACGTAGAAAATGTATAACAAATGCACACTTTGAGTTTGACACTTGTTTAAAATGCGTTGCGGTACTTATCAAGCTGTTTCACAGAACCGATTTATTCTAACTCTTTATCACAATACCAAAGCCGCATAATTATGTTTAACGTCGAATTCTCAATTGTGTAAAAAAAAAAAAAGTGGAGTTGGAACAAACAGGAACTAGGATCGTGACTTTGACAATCCGTGTATTGACGTGTACATTATTTAACTACCTAAATGTCCATTCCCCATGAAGTCGTAAAATTTCCACCTGGTTTTGAACCAGTGACCTCGGCCCACAAATTTAATATTTGTTTCCAGATCTGTCCAGCAGTTCGCATGTACTCCTCACTAAAGGGTAATGTGGGTTGTTGGTTTTTTGTTGTTTTTTTTCTTCCAACGGGAATTTGATTACGTCGAAATGGACATTCTTTCGAAAGTTAAATTAATTTATGCAGGCAATTAAATAAATTTATTTATCAATTGTAAGGACTTGCGCACTGAAAATGTAATAACATGCTGAAACTGTTCAATACAACGTTTTAAATCTGGATTTCTAAGTGCAATAGTCTTGCTTCAGAAACATGTATGTGAAAATAAAAACTAGCCTCGTGTTTACACAACGAAATTAAACATTTTTTTTCTAATCTAGGCTTCTGTTTAATTTGTTTTTCTGTCATGCATCCATAAACCAAACACTATGATATATATATCTATGAAGAAAATAAATCTGTTCAAGCATACGAGTAATGTAAAATTCTGCGAATTTTTCAGTCTTCTGAAAAATACCCAAAATCTTAAACAATTTTGTTTTGTATTTTTAAGGTATAATCTTCAAGAGTTTTAAATTTACCTTGATTCATGAAATGATACAGGGCAGTATAAAAATGCAAATAATTCAACAGACGCACTCGAATTCCCGATTCTGTTGGAGAAGAAGAAAACATCTCTAAAGCTTGGCTTGTGGTTGTTGATACTTGATGAAGAAGCAGGATTTCCGGTGCTTAATCAACAAATCAGTTAAATAAGAACATTATCTTTCCCGAAACATCTAGTAGTCTAAGGCTGGCGATACACAAAGTCAGTCAAATCCGTTTTGCGTCAGTTTAGACTCAGTCCGTGAAATCTCTCTTTCCGCTGACTGACACAAGACAGTGTGGACGCACGAACTAGAGAGTCAAAATTTGGTAAAAAGAAAAATTTGTATGTATGTAGCAAAGCCTAAAAGAGAAGACAGAACATGACCGATATTTCGGCAACAGCCTTTTTTCACGGAAAAAAAACAACAACAGAGGAAACAAAATGGAAAATTGAACAGATACAACCATCCAGCAATAAAAGATTTGAATAGGAAATGTTTTGAATCGAAACAGAATATTTCTACTTAACTGCGAGTTCTTGCCTGGACAGCGGCTCAGAAGCACGTCTGCCAATCTGTGGAGGCTCGAAGTCTATGCATTATGTATTTCGTCAACGAACTAGAGAGACACGATTTGTTTCAAACTCGCCAGTGGGTGAGGTCCCGTTTCTCTCTGCCGTCCAAATCTCTCACTAAACCCGAGACAAAACAGTCTGACTTCGGTGTGCTTCCAGGATAAGACAGCATTGTTATCTTTGTTGAAACGACGAGTCTTCTAAATGCTGTTTTCTTAGATCTAGCAACTTGTAGATCATTCCCATCTGGTAGGAATATCATATAGATCTAGATCTGATCGTTGACAATTAAAATTTATTTAATGAACACGGATTTTGCCAGGCTTGGAGAATGTTTGTGGGCAGTAGTTCTTTTCCGTCGGTGCTAGTGGTATGCTATCCCAATGTTGCCATATCGCACAGCTAAACTGTGGGTCTGTAACATTTACCATAAACAAAGAGCGTCCAATTTCGAGGTGGTTCATTCTGCCCAAGTGCAACCTGTTGCTGAATTTCTTTCAGACAGATTATTTTTAATTGAATTTTTGTAATGCCCTTTTGTAAAAATTTCTTATTTTGTATTCGTTTTCATCTATTTTTGAAAATGCATTTGTTTAGACAGTTTTCTCTACAACATTGAAAAGTCAGAAATTGAATTTGGAAAAGACAAAACAGCTATTTTATTATAGGTGGTAAAATATCTAACATTTAGCTTCACCCAGATCTCGAAAATCTTCAAATTTCTCTTTAATTTTAATTCAATGTCCCCATTTTTAAACTACTATTTCTTATTTTTTTCTCTTTCTTGCACACTTGACTTGCGAGTGCACTTTATAATTAATCAAGTACGCCGTCAACCCAAAGACTTGTCCTGCAGCCAGATGACGTCAGAGATATCGTTGTTTTTTTCATGTTTATTTTTTATCAAGACTTGAAGATCTGTTCATTACTGACTCTGGGTTATTGACTTTTTCTTTTTCATCTTTCTCATTTGTAGCTTCAAAGAGATCGAAGGAAAGTCTTTGCTGATCACCAGTGACACAATCGGTTGGAATTCAGTGTTTTTCTTAAGAAACGGACAATACTGTGTTTGAGTAAAGCCTACTTAGGACCGGAATTTTATTTGCTAACTGGCCTGAGGAAGTACAAGATGGGATCGGTTATTCGGTTGGACGACAATGACAATCATGGAAGTTCAGCAAATTTATTAGCAGCTACGTTCGACATTGGAATTGCCCATTGCTCAAAAGCTGAATTTTACAGCTGAAATTGAAACACAATATTTCTGACAATTTAGAGGATCCATGTGTTGTTTTCAAGTGCAAAGTCAAGAAATCTGCTTCTTTCCAGAATTATACTTCTAGAGTCTACTTCATCTTTTGTAACCGACTTCAACCAAGCATCTACTTATTATTGTGTAATAAAGTTGCCAATTTGGCATTTTGACTTGGAAAAAAAAAAAAAAAAAATTCAAAATTTCATTTGGAGAGACTTAATGTGCTTGAACTTGTTTTACGTGAAACCTAAGGCATTTCAACTTTCCACAGTGTTATACAGTGTGTCTTGATGATGGTGTTTATTGGTCAATAGGTCAGTTGCAACACAATTCATTTGTGGTTTAACAAATTTGTGGAGAAGTGAGATTTTCCTGTGTGTCGGTTCAGGAATAGTGGTGATCTTAGACTTATAGAATCAACAATTCTTCCTCTTCAGATTACAAATTTTTAAAAAAATCTAAAACTTGATACTCGCCTGTGATTTCAGACGTGGAGTCATTTCAGCAAAGGTAGGTTTGATCAAAAGAATTATTTTGGGAAGAGTTACTTACATCTCGACCACCGAGTCACAGACCATCCTATATCTGAGCCTAAATCTGCCCCATACCTTAAATTTAAACTTATCCTTCTCCCTACCCATTATCTTTTCAGAGCGGAAACAAAACGAAACTCTGTAAAGAATTGTACGAGTTCAAAATGATAATAATAAATAATAAATAGAATTTCTATAGCGCATTTCTAATAAAATTATTACTCAATGCGCTGTACATTGCATCAATAATTCATGCATACACTTTCCAAATCTCATACTAAAACACGCACTCTCATCCATACAAACTTTCAGTTTCACACACATAGACGCTCTTAGTCATATACATATGATCCCCTTTCCGTTATTTGATATTGTAAAAAATATATTCATTTTTAGCCAATCAGTATTTCAAACCGTCCAGTCACAATAATTACAAAATTCGGTCTTCAGCAGTGGAAGAAGTTCCCTTTAGTCAGGGGCATATTCTTTGTTCTGAGTATTAATCTCCGAGCCTCGCATTAATTTTTACCAGAAATCCACTTACAGGACTGACCCGCCAGAGCATATTGTAGTATCCTTACTGTGTTACTCAAATGGAACTCCTCCCCCATCATGTTATTGTATTTTTTTTATTTAAAGCGTTGGGTAGGTAACTAAGTACATGTAGATAGGCTGAAATGAAGCTTAACTGAAAAATCGATGTCCTCATTTACAATATATTCTATTTTATCAAAGCAGATAACATTGGTCATAATAAATATAAAACTCGGGGCAAGTAAGTCAGATACCTGCATTCTGTGAAATACACTGTAGGCCCTACCATATATCAACAAGTGCTATTCTTGTTAACATGGTAATATCCAGGCTCTATTTGTTATTGTTATTGCTATTGTTGTTGTTGCTTCTAATTCTATAATCTTTTTTTTTTCGGAAAGATTTCCTTACGTCCCGACCAATTTGAAATTTTTACACTATAGAGCTTGTTTGATTTCTGGTCATAAGGGCAGGGACTATAATTGGGGATATGTGATTAGATTTATAATTTAGGGTTAGAGACGAGGGCAGGCTCAGTGATAGGTATAGACTTTGGATAGGACGGGCTTGTCTGGGTGATCGGTACGTACGAAACTCTGTGCTTTTTTTTCTCTCTTTTTTTTTTTTTCATTGAATTAAATTTCGTAAAATAACATAGGGGGCAAAATTTTGCACCATGTTGCGCCAAATCATTGGTTTCTTGCTAAACATTTTACTCAAAGAAATGGTCTTAAAGCATTAAGTTCAGCTTTTCCTCTAGTATTGGCCTACATAAAGATAACAATGACATGTCCGACATTTGACAGGATCTTAGGATTTTCACAAGTACAGGAGACTCTGGCCGGCCTCCATTTTGAATATGGTCCTGACGCTTCTGGTACTCAAGGGATTCTTGGAGATTCTCGGACAATGAAAGCCACTCTGGAGGATGAGCTGCAAAGTGTGAGTAGATTTTTCTTTTCAATTGTTTTTTTATTATTATTATTATTATTTTATTCTGGCAGCTGTTTGCACCGTGTGGCTGGATTGGGCTTTGTTGGCATGTTTTGGTGTTGTTGGTTGTTTTTTTTTTATTAAAAAAAAAGGTGTGTGTGTGTGTGTTAGGGTTTAGAGTAAGGTTTAGGTTGTTGTTTTTCTTTCTTAATCTTTGGTAAGACCACATGTAATGGACTCCAGCAAGATAAATCGTGTAAATTCTTGTCTTTTTATCAAGTTGAATGAAAGGCAAGGATGAAATGTCCCATCATACTTTTCAATTTAACTTGACCAAAATGCGTCTTTTTTTTTTTTTTGGTTAACAAAAATTGTAAATAAACAATGTCAAAGACTTTTTTTTTTTTTTGTTGGCTCCAAAATGGATGTGTCCACTTAACTGAGCGTCAAAAATATAGCAGTATACCAAATGCCATAAATTTTGGTCAAGTTCTCATGAAGTTTTAGGTGCCTGTGTCCACTCTCTAGCTCCATAAGATGAAGATGATGATTAGGTTTAGCTGATCGGCTACGACAACTGTTTTGTTTGCACCATGGCCATGGTACCTTTTTTGTTTTGTTTTTTTTCGAAAATTTGAGTACAAGTTGGTTACAAAAATTCTACTGTAAGTTTTTTGGACACAGGGCCGCAATTAGGCAAAAAGAAAAGGTTGTATGTTGCGAAACACCGCGTGAGAAATAAAACCCAAAACAATACAAACCAAACTAAAGAGAAGACAGAAAATACACAACCTTTTCTTTTTGCCCAATTTTGACTTTGCTTATAGCCCTGCTGAGACCCCACAGTTTTTCTGTGGTTTTTATGATATTTCGTGAGGGCCGCAATTAGCATAATTATATGTTTTTTGTTCTTGTTGTCTTTGTTCTTTATCGGGATTGAAATCCACCTTGATATAGATCTACATAGATCTACTGATGTTAATTACGACTCCGCTAGACATAAGAATGACATCTTTCAAGATTCTACGGAAGGTTGGTGGGCGCTTCTAGTAGTAGCAGGGTCTCTTCCTACTTATCGTTCTGTTGTATTCTGTTTGTCGTCTTGCTTCTGCCTAACACAGTGTAACCGCCAGGGAATCGGAATGCTTTCTCCGAACTCAGTCTTTTACGGTTTTGATTGTCCGTTTCATTTTCCGTTTAATCGGTAATCTCTGTGATAATTCAAGAAGCCAGTGTGTCTTTGTCGGGACTGGAATTGAACTTATGACCCAGTTTTCAGTTTCATTCTGGTAATCCGATGAGGGTGTCGTCACTGATCGTTCAGTTATAAGCTCTACGTATCTTTATTGTCACATTGTCCTGCAAAACTTACCAGCTTTTTCCCATTAGGAAATCCGTTTCATTGTGTCAAAGATACTAGAATTGATAAGATAAGACAACTAGTGCTTTTAGCGTTCACAGATTTCGCACCGCATGATAAGTGCCGTATTTTACAAAGCTAAATAGGGAAAATGTTGAATTTTGTTCACTGTTCAGCTATCGCTACAGGCCTTTAATTATTGACGTCACTTACTGTGGAATTATAACCTCAATCGCTGTGGGAAAACTCAGGGTGGGGGGGGGGGGGTGTTTGTTTGTTTGTTTTTTGTTTTGGTCCCAGTAGCACTGTCACAATTTTTGCATCATAAATTTACCATTATATCGAACATTCTTTTCATACCATGCGCCATGGGCCCCGCCCCCTATCAGCTTGCAAATTGTGTGCACGTTTTTTTTTTAGTGGTGCGAAGAAGACAGTGTCTCATCTTATCGTTTCTAGTAGCTTTGGGTATGTCTTGGGAAAACAGTATAGACCCAGCCAGGAGCCCTGCGGAAACCCAACGCATAGGACCGACGTCATGTTTGCACACAGGAATGATATCGTTCTCACCTAGATCCGCTGGTTATGACATTTGCGCCGACATCTGTTTTTTTTTTAAGGAATCCGCGCCAACAGTAATCCTACCAACCCCATGGAAATCCTATACAAATGTACGTTGGATTGACGTAGGGATGCTGACTGGGGTCTTTTGTTTTATGGTTTAGGGGAGACCTCCTCACTATCAAAGTTTATATTTTGAGATACCGGTATTTTTAAGATGCAGTTTGAAAATAGTTATTGAAGGCTTATTTTTAGATAGTCCGCACGCATTTATCTCTTCGGTAATTCATGCCATTAAATGTTAGTCATAACTGTATATTTCATTTTCACACTTTGACGTTATCTTGAAATTGGTTGTGGGCGTCACTCTGATTTTATTGCCACTTTGAGCCTGAGTGGGAGAAGCTTCGCTGTTCGTGTAGTCATAGTCATTTTCCTTCGATGCTCAAACTTAGGGCCTAGCGTACCTGATGTCGATCAGCTTATACTGTACTTTGAATGTTTGCTTTTTCATAGGTATTCAAATAGAACCAATGTTTTTACCTTTTTTCTTTTTTTCGTAATAAATCAGTAGTTTCTATGTTTAGCTCCTCGTCATTGGTGGGGAATTTCGCTGAGACTCGGTGAGACACCATCCAAATAGCCACTAGTAAAAGGTAGCCTATAACAAAATAGAATTATTTATTCAAAACTTTTATTTACTCGTTTTCGAAACACATGAATCTGAAACTGAAAGGGGCATGATTCTTTTCACAACCCAAACTCTCAAGTCTTTGACTCTGAACTTGCTGTCCTTTGCCTCCAGCCCAATAATCCCCCTTTGAGAGTTAAACAACAGCTCTTTTCGTGGAGAAAACAGCCTGTTTCAGGGCTGTGGTAGGAATACCAGAACTAGTTTCAAGTTTCAAGTTTGAGTTTATTGTAGGCCAGGCGGCCAATTCGAAATATACACAATAACCGTGCAAACAAGATTTGAAAAGAAATTAAAATTAAAATAAGAACGCACTCGGTCATTCACTCTCCCCTCTTCTTGACGGACAAAACAATATGAGCAATGGACAAACTAATAAGGCATAGATACGAAACAGTCAGCGCATTAAAGAAAGACCTGAACCCCATTCTTTTGGTCGGACCGCCAAGGTCCGAGACATTCAAAACAACGAAGGAAATGTGTCAAGTTTGGACGCCCCAACCCTCACCAACCACCTTTAGCGAGATTCGAACCTAAGACATCTTGCAAGCGGATAAAAGGCTTTAACCACTGAGCCAGCATATCGGCTTCGATGGAAATGAGGACTGACCATAGTGTGTGCATATGTGCAACTTCTCCTTCTCCACCTACAACCTTCCTCCCCACCTCAGAAAAAAAAACACAAACCAACGCTGCTTGAATGCCAATATTCTTACTTTTTTGTGATCTTATCAAAACACCTTTCTTTCGACTCATTCAGCTTGTGTCACTGAGGTTAAACACTAGCATTCTTAAGTGACACGCTTCTGCAATTATGCACTAAATACTCCCACACCCCTAGAAGTAATAGAAAATGAAAGGCGATATCTGCAGCGCATAATTTATTTAACATCACAATACAATGATAAAATACTTAATGGAAGTCGTATTTGCCAAGTCACGGGGAGTTTACTCTAGCTGAGCGGCTGACCGTGAATAAAAAGCCAACCGGAAATTGTACAAAAACAAAAATTTTCGAAACGAAAGTAGATAAGGTAGTGCTGTGTACTTCTTTCGACGCAGACTTTTTACACTTCACCGAGCCCATAGTCGAGGGATTGGTTAGCTGTTGTCCGTGCGGCAGAAAACTGAATACTTCAGCAAGTTCACAGGAGTGGCAACTTATAGCAGTGTTATGTGTTTACTCTTGTATTTTTTTTGTCAACAACGGCTTACCTGTTGCGTTACAAGCGGCAGGGGGAAACGGCGGTAGCCAAATGATAATGTTGAGTTTCTACTTTAGATCAATGTGAAATCAGTAAGCTGTGCAAAGATAAGGCAGGGGTGCTGCATGTGGCACTGTTTAGGCTACTAAAATTCTATAACATTCTTTAGCCGTGTTGTGCCAAACTCACAAGTCTAGGCCTAGTCTTGATCTAGACTAGATCTTCTAGATCTAGATCTAGATCTATCTATCTAGGGCCTTTTCTTTGGAAGTCGATCTCGATCTTCAGTTTGCCAGCCTACCGATTGGGATGTTCGGAATGGGGGCTCACGTTAGTGAACTGATTTTCATTTGATGTGCATTAACATAAAAACAACTCTGGTGGACAGGCAAGGTTTATAAGAGAATGTAGGGAATGACAGTTTGTGATCTGCCAAACTTAAGCTTGACATTGGCTACTGAGTTTTGTTAATTAAGTCAGTCTTTACTTACACCTACTTCACCCATTATTGTAGTTAGACCTGTGCACTGGAAGTTTTTTTTTTTTCTTTGCTGATACACAATATGGAAGTGAATAATTGCTTCAATCAAGTGAAATGAAAACAAACTCAAAGTGGAAAGTGTAGGCCTACCGCTACACTAGTTCATATTTCAAATACTGCTGCCAGAGCCAGGAAACCGGTTTTGCTTTGTGCTGACAGGAAAGACGTTGATGAAATGAGTTAATGAGTCTTCACGGGTTAATGAACAGGCCTAGATCAAATGCTCCACGTTGCCCAAGATGATGAAACGGTAAGTGGTGCATGGTGGTTGATCTCGTTGATTTTCTGTGGGACTGAATGAACTTTAAAAGCAACACAGACTTATTTAGGCTACTGGTCTGTTAGCAATACTTGCATTATAGACTGGTGGTTGTGTATACCATTTTTTAGTATGAGTTCTTTGTCATTGGAAAAAATTACCTTGGAATTGTTGTTTCAAATTTAGAAAATAATTTTTATCAAACTATTTCATTTCAAATTTGGAAAATAATTTTCATCAAAATATTTCATTGCAGATTTAGAAATATTTAACTTTTATCAAAATATTTTGTTTCAAAATGTATAAGCTCTGCCCAAAACAATGGGCTAAGGCTGGAGCTAGATCTGGTTTATCAGTAAGTTACTTGAGCTGGTATCATCATCGTACAGTTTACACAGCAATTATAAACTTTCAGCCAACTGAAAGCACACTATAGAACTTTCCAAATTAGTTTTCCTTCCTCTACAGTGAATTATTTGAAAAAAAAAAGTAGGCCTAACAAGAAAAAACACCCATATTGCAGACCTCCATGAATTTTGTAACTTGTTCAGTAAATTAAAGATGTCTTTAACATTGCCTAATTCTCATTGGCAACACTGGATTTTTAAGAAATTCATTTGTCCTGGCCATAATAATGTGAAAGTTCGCCTGAAGATCTAATCCAAGCTGCTCTTACCTAGCCAGCAACCTTAAGAAAATCTGACACATAGGACTGATGTCAAACTGGCACGTAGGAATTACATTGCTCCTACACAGATCCACTGGTTAAGAAAACACGCTGACCTTGGTTTGATGTAGGGAACCTGCCCCTATGGTAATCCTACCAATCCTATGTAAAATCCTATACAAATCTATGTCAGGTTAATGTAGGGATACCAGTATTGACAAAATATCGTAAAAAGGCACTCTGGGTATTAACTGACCAGGCAAGACCATTCAAGAAGCGGACCATTTGTTGCAGGCTAAACTAAACCTCACCTCATAGTAATAATAATTTCTGTTTGTTTGGTAATTAACAGTATCAGACAATTTAAGGCTCTTGAAACCACAAGTAGAGCAAGTTACATTTTCTGCTTACACATTATTTGTAGTTATATCACACACAGAATTTGGGAAGAGTCCCCATACATTCTGATGTCTTTGAACTCTCATAATTCTTTACACATTTTCAGTTTGTTTTCTCCTTGTCCTCTGGCTGAAAGGGTAATGGATAGGATTAGGATTAGGGATAAGCATAGGGTTAAGGACACTTTTAGGGTAATTTGGGCGGGTGTTTGGGACATATGGAAATGGGTGATATTATGACAATAGATCACACAGCATGCACAGCAGTATCATTATCAAATATGGTTTAGCTTTAAAAATAAATGAATTGTCCTTATCTGTCAAATGATGACTATAATATGCCAAATTAAATTCCCTCTGATGCCTGGGAAGTACTAATATTTTTCACTAAAAAATTAAATACCCATTGCAGTTTTCAACAGTTTGTTATGGGTACTTGACGGTTGTCTTTTTTTAGAGAGAAACTGCAGTGGAAGAGCTTCACATGTTGCTTGTTCAATTAAGTCGAAATGCAAAACCAGTGTTTAATATATTTTCGCAGTGCCTACATTTTCCTGGAAAGGCAGATGTTGAACACTACTTATTACAAAGAAATTGAGCACTTAGTATAATTTATATTTAGATTTTTTTTTTGGTAAACAAGTGCTAGTGTTAATGCACAATGCACCATCTCATTAAACATTGTAGAGATGCCTGATTTTACAGCTGTGTTTGGCATTTTTGTGAAAGCAAAAGTATGTCATCACATTCAGCAAAAATTATATCTTTGACTGTAGTTCTCTAAGTTATGGTCTGAAAAAATCTGAAAAAATGGTCTGTAATTTTGGAGATCACATAATTGATTGAAACTTTGCATTGGAATAGATAATATTGTTGTCATCCACATCATAGACATCAGAGCCAATCACTAACATTGAAATCATCCAATTAACCACACAATAATATATGTGAAATTTATTTCCTTTCCTTGACCCTTTGGGGCTGATTTGAAACAATGAGAGAGTGAAATGTTAATGAAATTCGAACGCTAAAGGCCAGAATTGTTAGCATGTCTTTTCTGGCATTCACATAATTATCTGACACATGTTTACATCTTCATTTCTCAAGGACCTCAGCTTATTGTTGTTGGCCCTTTGAATGTGAACAGAATCATATCTTATTTTGGAAAAACAATCTCCACTCCCTGATCACAGTATTAGGAGTGGGGAAGTTTTCTTTCTACAGATTCTGTAAACATAACATTTTCAATGGTATTTCAAGATTATTTACAAGAAGATTGTCACTCACCACAGTCACTGTATTCAGAATTTTGCAATTTACGTATTTGTTCAAGCTTTTGAAGGCTTCGTTACGTTTGACTAATGAAATCCAATCACAAATCAAATACATATAGTTTGACCTGTTTTTTAAGATATTCAGTTAGTATTGTTATCAATATTACAAATTTTTCCGTAAGCCTTCTTATCTGTATGTAGATATATATAATGGAATAAAGTATTAATTGCTAAACGTTCCTGAAAGGCTGTTCTTTCACTTTCTTGTATGACTATTTTTTTAAAGATTAAATAAGTATTTATAATGTTCTTTAAGAAATGAAGATGAATACCACACAGTTTATATATATCTTAATATTGTATTGCAGTATTTCTTATAATTATTCATATTTAGACCAAACGATCTCTGTAAAACCATGAATGTTTCGAGTAAAGGCATCGGGCATTGATTCAGTTTTATAGAGAGGAGAGGCGCCAACCAAGCAAAAACAAACACTTGGAGGAAGACCAAAATGCGAAGGACCGTGAAATTAGATTCAGGCCTGCACCTGACTTTTTCTGTTCAGGATGGGCATCAGGAAAACAACACACTGTGAATAAAAGACAAGAATGTTTAGGCCAGGGATTATCCGCCCTTTTTGTCCTGTCTACCTCGGGCAACTTTTCAAACTTGTTAAATAACACTGACGTTCCCCGGACCACCGTGACCATATTAAGACAGCTCAGTTCTTGTTTGTTCCAACTCCACTTTTTGAGCAACTGAGAGATTCGACGTTAACACATTTGAGGCTTTAATTTTATGATAAGGAGTTAGAATAAATCGGAACTGTAAAACAGCTTGATAAGTGTCACAACAGGTGTCAAAGCTGTCACTTGTTATGTACCTCTTCTGTACCATAATAACATCTCAGTTCTTGTTTGTTCCAACTCCACTTTTTGCACAACTGAGAGATTCGACATTAAACGTTTGAGGCTTTAATTTTATGATAAGGAGTTAGAATAAATCGGAACTGTAAAACAGCTTGATAAGTGTCACAACGCATTTTAAACAGGTGTCAAAGCTGTCACTTGTTATGTACCTCTTCTGCATACTAAAAGACCTCCAGTTTTTTGCTTTTTTTTTTAGAAAATGGAGATAGAACATAGTCGAGGTTCCATTCGACGGCCTACCTATGCACAATATTCCCAACTATCAAGTAGAACAGGGTTCCTAATCCTTTTTGTCATGTTTAGGCCTACCCCTTTTCAATTGTTTGAAAGTAAATTTCTCCCGGCATTATTTTGTTCTGTAACTTGAGTTTACATTTCTATCATAATACAGCAACCGACAAAGGGGACATTAGACTACATGTACATGTATTATACTACACTGGCTGCGCAGTAGTTTTTTTTTTATTTGGGTTTTGGATAACTATAGACTACAGATCATTATCTCCAAAACTGTAGAAAGAAAAGAAAAATAGTTTTTTCATTATAAAAGAAAAAGGCATTCAAATTTTCCTCTCAACTCATGATCTTTTTTTTTTTTTTTTGTAATCATAACTTTATGGAAAGGGTGTTGTTGGGGGGAAGGAGGGGGTAGTCTAATTACATAGCCAAATAGAGAAAATACCAAGTGTGTTCACTGTTTAGCTATAGCTTTCTATGTAGAACACTATGTCCCCCTAACAACAACCAATGCAAAAATCCACAATCAGCAAATAAATTGACTCCTGGGTAGTCGAATTTTAACCCCCCCCCCCCCCCCCCGGTAACTTTGGTGAGCTTAGCCCAGATTGAGAACGCCTGGCTTAAGCCATTGTTTTGTCGACCGCCGAAAATAGCTGGATCTCAGACCCGCTAGATCTATCGCCAAATGCAGTTCTTAAGCATTGAATATTGCTGACATTGTTTTAACCCTGTTTGTTTGAATGGTTCAGTGCACAGTAACAAAATACGCGTATGTCCTAGATGAATTACAGACGAGGAAATGAGTGGGAGTAGGGAAAAAGCCATCCATAACTTACGTAAATATACTTTTGAGTTTAGCAAAAAATTTCTACCCCAGCATTTCCTCCTATGTGCTTTTATCATAATGCTTGGCGACACCCCCCCCCCCTCCCCCGTTTTTTTCTTTCTCCTTGAACGGTCGCACGGACATCATTAGATAGATGAATTTTCATGGCAAGACTTCGAATATGTTCGTAAACTAAATGGGATCAGGCGTGGTCTGTTTGATGGTGTCATGAGATACATACTTTTATTTGTTTGTTTTTTTATTTATAAACCTACAGGCAACAGCTTATTTTAATGAGGGCAAAAATATACAAAAATGCAACCGAAGTCTTTAATTTATGATTATGTCGTCGGGTACTTGCTATATTGTTGTATGTGTATTCTTGCCTTTTTGAAAAAATGAGGATTGAAGTTTGGACGGCAAAAAGGCCTAAAAGGCATAAACATTACGTCACAACACACATATCTCGAAAAGTTTTTAACCTATTGGAATGACACTTATACCTAATATTATAATGGAATTAGGAGTGAGAGAACCACTTTCATGGCAAAACCTAAAATCGGCAAAATGTCGCATACAATAATATGGTAAATGTCCTTTGATATCATATGCTGTAGCTTATTTTGTGAAAAAAAAAAAGAAAGAAAAAAATATACAACCGAATTCTTTAATTTATGACCTTATTGAAAAGCGTAGGTGGCTTCTCAGACACACACCCCAATCCCACCCCCACCTAAAACTGTACGTATTTTATGGATGGCCCCAAAGCTTTATATACCAGGGCTACTGACAAATTCTGCTTAACCTAATAAAGCACCTGCTTGATTGGTACAACTCTTCCCGCTAGATCAAAGGGCGGTGTTTGTTTGATCCGAGGGGACTGGTAATTTTGCAGCTTGGGTGTGAAAAAAAATGATTAACAAATTTAACATGTTTTGCATTACGTCAGAGCAGGGGTCCCCAGAGTAGTCGATGTAGGCCCCCGCGGGTCGAAAAGATAATCCTAGAGGCGAAAACAGAACAAACAAACAGGAGGTCGATCGGGGATAGGCTAAAGTTTTAGGGGTGAAAGTTACCTAACCTTCTGGCGTTCAGACATATACTGTCCCAACCGGGTATTCTGAAGCCTACAAAATGGATTTAACACGTACAAAGAAGGCAAACCAAATAATTAAAAAAGTGACTATATATGCATCATGAAAATTTATGGATGAACTGAAACATTCCACATGCAGAACATTGGACTTCAAATGGCCTAGCGCCTGTATCAAATATGGAACACTGGAGCTACCTCGATTGAAAAGAAATAGAAGTGCATGTCGGGAATCATTTTCACGTTGAGAAGCATATTCTTCATATTTGTGTGTGTGTGGGGGGGGGGGGGTGTATATCTATATTCGAGTCCACAGAGAACTTAAAACATTCACTTCCTACAGGGTATCATATCGCCGGGTATTTTCCTTATACATGTACATGTATAATTGTTGTATGTGCGTTTTTTGTCTTTTCGAGAAAACGAGGATGGTAACTTTGAAGAGTTGTGTAGCATCAGATGACAACATTACGCTACAAACACACATCTCGAAAAGTTCTTAACTGATTGGAATGACACTTATAATACGTAATGAAATTAGGAGTGAGAGAACCTGCTTGCATGACAAAACCTCAAAATCCTCAAAATGTCGCGTACAGCAATAATTATGGCAAAAATATCCCCACGATATGACTTTTCAGAACTTCTCGATATCATTGTTTCGTGGTAGTCTAAAATTTCAGTGTTTCATGATTCGTCACCATGCATTACACGTTTACTTAGGCTGGTGGAGCACGGAATGAGCTCTGTGTGGCGTCTTTGTTTATTTTTTTTTTTCTAAAATGTATACACACCAGTTCACAGAGAACTTAAAACGTACAGTTCCCTCAAGGTATCTATATGATTTTTCAGATTTTGTCGATAACATTGTTTCGTGGCAGACCTAAATTTCGTTGTTTCACGATGTGTCGTCACCAAGCATCACAAGTTTACTTAGGCTGGTGGAGCACTGAATCAGCTCTGTTTGGTTGTGACAACTTCGCGGACACGGGGATCTAGCGGCAAGGTGCTCGCCTCCCATGCCGAGGGCACCAGGTTCAAATCCCGGTCGGTGTTGGAATGTTGGGATTTTTCTCATATTTTCAAGTCCCTGATCCTAAGGTATGTAGGATGGAGCACCTAGTCTTCTCGGATAAGAACAAAAAATTCGGAGGGCCCGTGTGCACGTTGCACACGTTAAAGCTACCTCGGCAGTTGGAAATCGTGAAGAGCAGGCTGTACAAGGCCGCTGCCCGGGCAATATTCTAAAAAAACGAATCTCTACCACAACAAGAAAAATAAAAACAAGAAACGTGAGGTGTAAATGCCAAGGGCAGCGAATCTCCTAAAATAAAGATCTGAACACAATCAACTCTGTTTTCTGTCTGTTTGACTCAGTGAGCGATGTCCCGCTGAACCCCACCCCACACATCCACACATGTCCCACACTAGAACCGTGACAAAACAGACTTCAATCATTGCACGACCAGCTTTAGTGTGACTGGTCGAGAGTTTGTGGACACAGGGTAAAAGAACCAAGATTGTATCTTAAAATTACGATGCCATCTACGCAACACTGTGTACGTTGCTGGTAGACGATAATTCTGTCTCACATGACTTAAAAAAACAATGATCAAAATAACCTGGCCACAATATATTTGGCCTGTTCTGTTTTTTTTGGCTTTAACAGACCTGGCAAATCAAGTCTTTCCCTACCATCAAATCAGTTAGAGGATATTTGGAAAGGAAGTGTATATCCGTACAACATGTTGTATGGATAAGGACAGTCAGTGCATATCCGTACAACATGTTTACCAAAAGCGCGACTGGTGAAGGTTTGCTGAAACAAAACTTGGTACCCGTATGGTGTTCACGAATTTAAAGTGACAACACATAGAATAGCCAGATGGTCTTGGGGGCGTGAGAGTCTAGTCAGTTTGTATCAATGGGCGGTAGTCAGATTGACTAATCAGGCGAAAAGGGGTTGGGGTAGCCATTGGTGATCGACGTACACTCAAGTATATTATTAGCGCAGATCACGCAATCTCCGAGCAGAAGTCGGATTGTTTTGCTACTAAGCCGATTCATATTTTTGTACATGTTGTACGGATATTTGCTTCCATTTGGAAAATCACGAGAACAGTTTTTTGGTTTTTTTTCCCGTCTTTTCTAACGTGACAATACGGTAGCTCTACCTATAATTTGAAATTTATCAGCTTGTTTGTTTCTGATGTTCTTGCTTTAAAATCGCAAGCACAGTAACAGTTATTTTGATACGTCTTGAACATTAAATTTTCTATTCATCGTTCGGCACGCGTGCGTTGGCTTTCCTTTCCAATCACCGCCTGGCAAGCCAGCCAGCCAGCTCTAGAACTAGAAGAAACAGGTCGTTGTCCGCATTCACAAGAGACCTAAATGAACTTCTTTGTAATGGTCTACTTTTCACGTACATTATTGGGAACCGACCGGGGCTGTCTATTCTTAGACACAGAATCCTGTCTCCTTTCACAGAGGAAGGAAAGTAATGGCCTCTGAGGTTTTGATCTCTTCAACTAATCCCGGCGTTCACGTCTTCCATTTCACTCACACGCCGCGTGGTGACTGTTTTCTGTCCTCTATTCTGGGCAAGACCATTAGCCTCGGTAGCTGTCAAAATTAGCTCTGTTCATTTTAATCAAGCTGCGCATTTTTAAATTTTTTTTTTTTATTTGGGTAAACTGATCAGCAGCAGGATGTATGATTCCTGTTTCCACATTAAGAACCGCCGAGCCAAAGCCGTATAATTAAGACGCATCATTTAAAATGTGGACGAAAAGTGGAACAGGATGGAAGGAGGAAAAAAAAAAGAAAAAAAGAAGTCACATCAGTGGAAGCAAAAGAATAAGGAAGTAATTCCTACGCTGCGTATTATTTGCACCTTTAGGTCTGATCTCTATTTTTGTCCTAGAACCCCATGAAATTGATTGCAGTAGTTTTAAAATACCCGGATGATTTTACATATTAAAAAAAAAGAGGAAGCAGAAGAAGAAGAAGACAAAAACCGAGAGGAAAAAAAACTTGTATATTCTTTGTTTAACCCTTTGACTGCTGACGCCGTCAAAGCTAGATTTTCTCAGATCCAGTTTATGTTGAGATCCACTTATTTCAGTTATTTCAGTGGCAAATATGATTCTTCATCAGGCTATTGATCTGTCTGTGAGAGCTGGTCACAGAGAAACAAAACCTGTAACCCACAGAGCAGTAAAGAGTTACCATCAATGGTGTTTCAGTATCGAAAGGGTTAATACAAGTCTGTTATCGAAAGGGTTAATACAAGTCTGTTGAAGTTGCTGTACCGATTCTCCTCTCTAGCAACTTTTAATGTTTATGCCCAGTTCTCTGGGAATGCTTTTCTCTAAAGTCTTGTTTCGTCTTTGCTTCGTAATAATGCGATTTCCGCGCAGTGTCATATAGGGAACGGGATTTAGTGACACAGTTACTATATTTAAAATTTACCGATGACGTCGTGGGACATTCGAACTGTTCAACGCGGTGGTTAAGGTCCCATGACGTAAATCGAATTGTGATAACTGTGTCATTCAATCCCGTTCCCTATAGGTAGAATGCGCATATCCACCATCTTGTCTGTCCGGACCCACTGAAGGCGTCGCGAACCAATCGGCGGCGAGTTCACTACTGTAAACAATGACACGTGTGTATACGCACATGGGAGACGTTCGGTCAATTCTTTCACTTCCTTTCTCTTGTTTACACGGATGGTAGTAAATCGGACCAGTTTGGATACATCATTTCCACCCCTGTCATAACAGTCAACTGCAATGCAACCAGCAGGTATTTTAACTACTTAGACACATCTGGAGGTTACACTCATCAGCTGATCCACCGGCCATCTTGTTTGGCGGAAGTACAAAACAAAAACTCTGTGACGTCAAGCGCATTCTACCAATAACATGAATTTGAACATCTTTTTGTTAACTTTGCCTTGGTTACATTTGGGTTTGGATGAAATTCTTTCACTGTTTCGCGGACTGTTGGTCTGCGCTCCTGGTAGGGTCTCCTTCTGCCCTATCGTTCTGTTGAGGACGCTGTGGCTTAGAGGCAAGGTGCCCGCCTTTCATGCCGAAGGGACCGGGTTCTAATCCTGGTCGGTGCAGGCGTGTTGGAATTTGGGTTTTTTCCTCATATTTTCGTGTCCCTGATCCTATGGATGGTAGGATCGAGCATCTAGTCTTCTCGGATAAAGTTGTATTGTTATTTTGTGCTGAACGGCACCAATGTTCCCGTCTGTTAACCTGAATTCGTTTTCTTCCGGTATGAGTTGGCGTAGTTTATGATGCATTTGTTACTGTGCCACTTGTGTGTATCTTTGTCATCAGAGACCCCCCCCCCCCCTTCCTCCAACCAAAAAAAAGTTTGTTTTCTTTTATTGTCTATTTATTCAAAAATTGAACGTGTTGTATTTTGACCGATTTTTGCCTTTAATGCCCAGATACAGACGGCATTGAAAAAAAAAAAAATGGAAATTTACAAAACAGAATTAAAATATCAGATCACTATAGAAATATAAATGATTATTTCGAAACATTTTATGTGATAAAACAGAAAGTACATATGAAAAAAAGAGAGAGAGAGAGAGAGAGATTTGGTCACCGGGTGATTTGTTTCGTTGAAACACTGGGCATTAGAGGATGAAACACTTACCTGAGGGGAGAGAGCATGTGATAGAAGGAGTGAGAATGTGATGGGAAGGGAGAGAGAAGGGGTGGGGAGAGGGAGTGTGGGAGAGAGAGGAATGAGTTTTTATTACTTGTAAAGCGCATTGAGCATTTGTTGGAAATGCGCTATATAAATGTAATTTATTATTATTATTATTATTATTATTGTTCCCATTTCCTCAATATAATCCAGTCTGTTGTAAGACTTGACAGTGTCTTCCCATTTCCTCAACATAATCCAGTCTGTTGTAAGACTTGACAGTGTCTTCCCATTTCCTCAACATAATCCAGTCTGTTGTAAGACTTGACAGTGTCTTCCCATTTCCTCAACATAATCCAGTCTGTTGTAAGACTTGACAGTGTCTTCCCATTTTCTCAACATAATCCAGTCTGTTGTAAGACTTGACAGTGTCTTCCCATTTCCTCAACATAATCCAGTCTGTTGTAAGACTTGACAGTGTCTTCCCATTTCCTCAACATAATCCAGTCTGTTGTAATTCTTGACAGTGTCTTCCCATTTCCTCAACATAATCCAGTCTGTTGTAAGACTTGACAGTGTCTTCCCATTTCCTCAACATAATCCAGTCTATTGTAATTCTTGACAGTGTCTTCCCATTTCCTCAACATAATCCAGTCTGTTGTAAGACTTGACAGTGTCTTCCCATTTCCTCAACATAATCCAGTCTGTTGTAAGACTTGACAGTGTCTTCCCATTTCCTCAACATAATCCAGTCTGTTGTAAGACTTGACAGTGTCTTCCCATTTCCTCAACATAGTCGAATCTGTCATGAGACTGATAGTATATTTTTGATAGTATATTCTTTCCATTTCTGCAACATAATCGAATCTGTTGATGATAGTATATATTCTTTCTGCTTCCTCCGCATAATCGAATCTACTGTGGAAGTGGTTGGAATAGAATTGATATGTCAGCCCTTGATGTTTAGCTTCTCTTTGCCAGTACAAATGAACCAATTAGTGCTGGGAGTAGAAGCCAGAGTGTGTATACGACTTATGGCTTACTCATTCTGTCTGTTTCTTTCCATTCCCTTGTTGTGGTTATCAAAGAGGTGAGGTTAAGTACTTAAGTGCCCATTTCCTTGACACATTCATTCTGATCTGCTTCCATTCATTAGTCTACAGCACACATCTGATCCAGCGTCAATCGCTTACGAACAAGATGCGCACGCCTTCCCGTTTTAACTCTTTGGACCCGGAAACGAAAAAGAGGCAAAATGTGTGATAAATCTAAATTATATTTTCACTGCAGTTTCAATATCGTGTCGTTCTTTTACATTCTGACGCTCCCGTAGCCACTGAAAGCCTTTTTTTTTTTTTTTTAGCTCATATTTCTTTGTCAAAATGCTGTCTTGTATATTAATGCATTGAGCTCTGGAGGGTTAAGCAAGGTCACTGTTTGCGTTGTTCCGTTGTGGTATAATAAGATCCAACTTTTAAGTCATATTCTTCAGAAACATATAAGTTTTTTATTTATTACAAGTAATGCGTATATAAATGGCACAGTGTACAAATAAAAGCATTGTTGGCGAAAACCAGTGGATTTAAATTGTAAAATTTGATAATCTAAAAATGGGCATTGAAAGACAATGTCTAATCGTTACAATGTCGTAAAAACACACTTATTATGGATAAAATGAAGTAAAATGAAACATACACATTTAGGGTTCATTCCAGTTGGTAAACATTAAAATTGAAATTGAGATTTGCTTACTTCAGTCAAAGTATCATCTTTGTTAGGGATTGGTCTATTTATCATACTCAACAGAATGAAATCTAAGGTAGAAGAGGAACTATCAGAATGTCAAGCTGGTTACAGGACCAACAGAGGAACCGCTGACATGCTCTTCATACTACAAATAATGATTGAACAGATAAGAAGCAATGGAAACGAAGCCTTCATCACGTTCATAGACTACAGCAAAGCGTTCGACAGCGTTGGGCACCATCACCTGTTCGATATAATGATTAAGATGGGATTCCCGAAACACCTTGTGACCCTCATCGCTGCACTATACCACGAACAAAAGGCAACGATTAGATGGAACAATGAGAACTGTCCATATTTCAACATCGAGAAAGGAGTCAGACAGGGTTGCATACTTTCACCTCATCTTTTCAATATTTATACTGAGCAGATCATGAGAAACGCAGACATAGAAGATATGGGAATAAAGATCGGAGGCCGAAACATCACAAACCTTTGCTACGCTGATGACACAGCTCTTATGTCAGATAACATCACCAGCATGAAAAGAGTGTTGCACAGAGTGGATGAAGCGGGCAAGACAGCAGGCCTACACCTAAATGCTAAGAAAACGAAAGTCATGCATACTGGAACAGGGCACCATGAACACCAGGAGATACTAGTAAACAAAACAGCACTAGAAAAAGTGACTGATTTCAAATACCTAGGATCACATAAATCGCAAGATGGAAGCTGCTCAAAGGACATAAAAACAAGGATAGGAATGGCAAAACACAAAATGGTTCAACTAAACAACATTTGGAAGGATAGAGGCACACCAACGGACCTCAAAGTGAACATACTTAAGTGCTTGATCTGGCCAGTCCTACTATATGGTTGTGAAGCCTGGACACTCAAAAAGGCAGACATAACAAGATTGGAGGCAGCTGAAATGTGGCTTTACAGAAGGCTACTCAGAATAAGTTGGACAGAAAGGAGAACAAATACAAGCATCTTAGAACAGCTTGGCACCACCAGAAGAATAACACCTGAAATAAATAAAAGAAGACTTGCATACATCGGCCACGCGGCCCGAAACAAAAGCACGGCCCTTATGATATCAATCCTTCAAGGAAAGACAGAAACAAAGAGAAAACAAGGAAGACCACCCATTACATATCACGATAACATCAAGAAAGTCAGCCAGCTGGAAATAAGTGAACTAACTAGGAAAGCTAAGGACAGGATTGGGTGGAGGAGATTTTGTCGTGACATCCACTGTAGCAGCTAACATCGATGACGATGAAGCCGACAGGTGACAGGTGAGGTCTATTTATAATAATAATAATAGTTCGTCCATCAGGTATGATGATGACCTTAACAACACCAGAGGAATAAAGAACAGAAATTGTTGAGAATTTCAACACATGGACAATAAAGAGAACTAAAGGACACAGAGGACAGAATGGAAAGACTGTTCTTTCATGACTTATGGCTTCTCATGTGACTGATCAGTCCTATTTTTGCCCTGCAGACCCTTCCGCATAAATGACAAGAGTGCTCCGTTGGTTCAGTACCACTGGGCCTTTTCTTGCGCCGTTCTCTTTTTTTGATAGCCTGCTGGACTCTGTCAGCTTCCCATGTTTTGCTGCCTCTGGTAAGGGCCGCCCTCCAATTTGCACGATCAAGCGAGAGCTTTTCCCACTCACTCACATCAATGGCAAAGGCCTTCAGTGATTGCTTGAGAGTGTCTTTGTAACGTCTCTTTGGGGCCCCAACATTCCTCGTTCCATTGGAGAGCTCAGAGAAGAAGATTTGCTTAGGGAGTCTGGAGTCGGGCATTCTGACAACATGTCCTGCCCAACGTAGCTGAATTTTTTTCAGGTGGCAGAAGATGCTCAATTCCTTGGCACGATTGAGGACCTCAGTGTCTTGAATTTTATCCTGCCATTTGATCCTTAGGATCTTTCTAAGGCAGGCCAGATGAAAGTGATTTAGCTTTCTGGCATGCGATTGGTACACTGTCCAGGTTTCAGCCCCATAGAGTAGGGTGGGAAGGACCACAGCATTGTACACTTTCAGCTTAGTGTCTGTGCGAATGCCGGCAACATCCCACACTCTCTTTCGAAGCCTGCCAAATGCAGAGCTGGCTTTGCTGATTCTTGAGAGAATTTCAGTATCAACACGATCCGCGGAAGACAGTGTACTGCCAAGATAGGTGAAGTTCTCCGACACCTTCAGAAGACTGTCATGGACTTTGATATTTGGGGTCACAGGATACTTGTCGTCTGGAGTAGGCTGATGGAGCACTTCCGTCTTCTTTGTGCTTATTGTGAGGCCAAAGTTGTCACAGGCACTAGAGAATTTATCAACACAGTTTTGCATGCTATCCTCATCGTGTGCCAGAAGTGCACAATCATCAGCAAATAGTAGGTCACAGACTTGAGTACTTTTGGTTTTGGTTTTTGCCTGAAGTCTCCTGAGGTTGAATAGACTGCCATCAGTTCGGTACTTGATGCTTACCCCTTGAGGAGGAGAGCTAAAGGCTTCTTGTAGCATTGCAGAGAACATGATGCTGAACAGAGTTGGGGCTAAGACACAACCCTGTTTTACCCCATTTGTGACAGCAAAGGGCTCTGAAACACTGCCGTTGCTTTTGACTGCAGCTTGCATGCCATCATGAAACTGGCGCACTATTGTGATGAATTCGGGTGGACACCCAAACTTCGCCAAGATTTTCCAGAGGCCTTCACGACATACTGTGTCAAATGCTTTTGTGAGGTCAACAAATGTGATATACAGCGCTTTATTTTGTTCCATGCATTTTTCCTGAATCTGTCTGGCAGCAAAAATCATATCCGCCGTTCCCCTCTCTTTACGAAAGCCACATTGGCTCTCGGGAAGCAAGTCATTTGACGAGAGGTGATCAAGAAGGCGATTCAGAAGCATTCTTGCCAATATTTTGCCAGCAATTGAAAGTAGAGAGATTCCCCGATGGTTGTCACAGACTTGGCTGTCCCCTTTGTTTTTGTACAGATGGATGATTGAAGCATCTTTGAAGTCCTGTGGCAGCTTCCCTGCTTTCAACATATGATTGAACAACTCGGTCAACCTTTCAATAAGCTTTTCTCCACCGAAGGCATACACCTCAGCAGGAATTGAATCCACGCCTGGTGATTTGTTAAAGGACATCTGATTTGTGGCAGTTCGGGTGTCATTTGCTGTGAATGGCTTGGCAAGAGCTGCATTAATAGGAGTCTGAGGGAGGCGGTCAATGGACTCAGTACTTATATTTGATGGCCGATTTAGCACAGCTCCGAAATGTTCTGCCCAACGCTGAATTATGGCATTCAATTCAACAATGCGTGTTGAACCATCTGACGCAAGAAGTGGCGTAGTGCCAGAGCGGGATGGTCCAAACACAGCTCGGAGGCTCTCAAAGAACTTTCTAGTGTTGTTTGTGTCGGCATATTTCTGAGTTTCTCTTACTCGCTCTTCAAGCCAGTCATTTTTCATTTTCCTCAGCTTCTTCTGGAGTACACCCTTACATGCAAGCAGTGCATCAGCTTTTGCTGTGGAAGAGGGGTCACTGCAGTGAGCTTGGATGAGACTATTTTTTTCTTTGATGAGCACTTTGATTTCATTATCATTATCATTGAACCAGTCCTGGTGCTTGCGGACAGGAAAACCAACTGTGCTGCTGGCGCAAGAGTGTACAGTCGTATTTAGGTCAGTCCAGCTCTGTTCAATGTTCTCAGGGTCAAAAGTCACGCAATCCAATTTTGAGGAGAGTTCTGATGAGAGCTCGCTCTGTTTCTCAGCTGAGCAGAGTTTTGAAACATTTAGGCGTTTAGGTGGCGCTTTCCCTTGAGGGCGTCTATTGCGCCTCAATGTTAGTCTGAGCTTGCAAACAATGAGTCTGTGGTCAGTTCCACACTCGGCACCACACATCGCCTTTGTTACAAGGACATCCTTTCTGTCAGTCTTCCTCACAATGACATAGTCTATGAGATGCCAAGGCTTTGAGCAGGGATGCATCCATGACGTTCTGTTTCTCACGGGGAGACTAAAATTTGTGTTGGTAATGAACAGGCCAAATTCAGCGCACAAAGTAAGTAAGCGCAACCCATTGTTATTGCATGAACCAACTCCATGAGGGCCCAAAACATTTGGCCACGCTGAGATTTCGGAGCCAACCCTAGCATTGAAGTCCCCCAAGAGAATCAGCTTATCAGCTGCCGGGACAGAGCATATGACAGATTCTAGATCAGAATAGAACTTGTCTTTGGCTTCATCTGGGTTTGTCATGGTGGGCGCATATGCGCTAATGAGGGTGGCTGACTGGCTTTTCCCAACTGGGATCCTGAGTGTCATTAGCCTGTCATTTATTTCAATTGGCATGGACTGCAAGTTTCTGACAAGGTCATTTTTAATTGAAAACCCAACACCATGCTGTCTCGGTTCGACTGCACCCTTGCCTTTCCAGAAGAAGGTGTATCCACCACTGAGCTCTTTGAATTGGCCACTATCAGGGAGTCTGGTCTCACTGAGTGCCACTATGTCCAGGTTGTACCTGCTGAGCTCAATGGCAATAAGTGCAGTGCGTCTTTCCGGGTTGTTTGAGTTGTCCTGTAGTGTGCGTATATTCCAGGCTCCTAGCCTGAGTAAGCTGAATTTCTTTTTGTTTCGACCGCAAAAAAGGGATCCCCACTGGTCGCGGTATACCAGTCAGGGTGATGTGAAGTGGGCTTTCTTTAGGGCACCTTTTCTAGCCCCTTCCTCAGTTGAGGTGAGCAGTGCTATCCTTAAATAAGGCTGCTCAGCTACTGTGGGTGCTGCCTCCCCACGCCTCCACTTCAATCGACGATGAAGCGACCATAGCCCACAGCCACCAACGTGTAGGTCTGTGCTAACAGCTTCCAGTCTATCCAAACCTGCTGCCACCGCACTCGCCCATCGCCGTTGGAATTTTGAGAGGAAAGAAGACGAGACAAAGATGAAAGAAGACGAGGTGAGTGTTAAGACTGGCGCAAAGAATTTGTTTTTAGTGAGAAAGAGCTGCGCAAACATCAGACTCACTCTCTCGCCTGGACACAACTTATCCAAGTGGCAAGACAGGGTCAAGACGACTGGAAATGTATCCAGGTGCAGGAGGATGCCAGAGGGACAGTCATATTGCCTGACCGGCTGCCTGTAGGCTACTCCACAGCCTCGCAGTCCCAACTGACTAGGGTGAAGGACCCAAACCAAAGAACACCAATACTGGTGGATGCTCTGTGTCACGATATCCAGGCCAGAGTGACGGTATATTGCCATCTGCCCTATCAATCAACCACTGGCCTGCTGCCGCCAGCTTCGAAGCTGCGTCCGGGAAGTTTGCTCAATTCTTCGTCTGTGATTTAGGCAAACAAGCCTATGACCACACCGCTACCGGGGGCCAATGTGAAGGACTCAAGTACTGAGGGTCACATTGTGCCCTAGCATGTGGCCGTTGGGTTAGATGAAACCTCCTCCGCCCTGGCCGTTTGCACCGACAGGTGCACGCCCACTGATACCATGCTAGCGTACCAGTTCATGAAACAGGTTGTACTGGATTACATGTTACCAGTAGCAGATTTTTTCTGACCTGACCTATGTTAGGGATTGGTCTATTTAGTAACTATTTTATTAGCAGCAAGCAGAATGGTTCAGCCCACTTCTAGCTAACAAATCCTCCATATCTTGATTTGCATTATTTTATATACCGTGATATACACACGACTATCTTAGTTTTTGTACGTTCGAACTCCACTTTTTTTTTTTACACAACTGAGAAATTCGACCTTAAACGTTTCCGATTTTAATTCTAGCAGTATTCTTATGTATCTTGCTATAATTGAGCTAGAGAGTGAACCTGTAAGCAGCTAAAACTTCGCGACTTCGCCATCAAAAATTATGAAACTTGGGGTACTGCATCAGTTTTGGACGAAGAGTTACGTGGACACATTCATTTTGAACAAAAGTCAGTCTTTGCTGTTATTTATATTAAAAATTTTTGAGCCGCAAAAACAGAGACGCATTTTCATCGGATAGACCCGAAAAGCGTGGCCGGAAATTGCGCTCTACGTCACTGTTTACACATTGCTGGCAGAAAGTCAACTTTATCACACCTGTGTATTCTGCATGAGTTCTATCAGTCATTGCATTGAATCCAAATAATACAGCCTAGATCTAGATATACGGCTGGGCTTCCTACAAAGAATCTGCAAGATTTATCTTGCTCGGGTCGGCTAGTTCTTATGATAAAGAGTTGAATCATTTGGAACTGTGAAACCGTTTGGTAAGTGCTATAACATATTGTAAACAAGCGTCAAGGTGTGCATTTGTTGTACCTCTTCTACCGACTAAAAGATCTCCAGTTTTTTTTTGTTTTTTTCCAGAAAATAGAGATAGTTTATAATAAACAAGAACTATAGCCGCGATATGTCAGTGTTGCACCGGAAATTGCCGCCAAATTACACCGGAAGTAGAAACATTTTACGAAACACGGACAGGAAAAACTAGAAATATTAGACGAAAAAACTCGGCGTGGAAAAGATTGGGCTGAACTTCGAAAATTGTCTTGGCTGAGCATAACACGAATGTATGTACCTACAGTTTCATAAATCCATCGCAAACAACAGTTTTGAAAAATGAATTTGGGCGAAAACTGTGTGTTTCTAGGTTTGGCGGTTGTCTAGGAGTCCTCGTTGAAAAGAGCAACACCTTAGTAATCCACCAAAGAACATGCTTTCCTCATGCCCCCTTCAACTATACGTGCCAAATCCGTTTCTATAGGGAACGGGATTGAATGGCACAGTTTTACAAAATACATGGATGCGATGTTCAAAGTTGATTTTCGGCCAACACCGTGTGAAGAAAGTTTTAAGAAAGGCGAAGAACGAAGACAGGGCGAAGTAGTCACCGAGTGAAGGTTTCGATCACACTTTTTGAGTACACTATTTTCCTGTGTAGCTGATCTTTGTGCCTCGAATTGCCCTTACAAAGTCTATGACAACTGTGCTTAACCACCGCGTTGAACAGTTCGAATGCCCCATGCCCATGACGTCATCGGTAAATTTAAATATAGTAACTGTGTCATTAAAGCCCGTTCCTTATACAAATACTAAGATCTGTCCTTGCATCCGAATTTACTAGCTTCCCTATACAAATATTATGTGGGAACAGAATAATATAATATTATATGACTGTGTCTGTTAGCTTTTTTTTTTTTTTTTTTG